>CAIGRF010403439.1:0-13472 GCA_903798235.1 Fraxinus ornus
AAATTAAAATTATTAATTTATTTATCTGAATAGTATAGAATTACGTAAATTATTTAATTATTTAAATTTTATTCACTTACCTAAAATATTTTTCAATTACCTAGAATAATTTTTAATTTCGTAAAATATTTAATTTATATAAATTTTAATCGATATGCATAAAATGTTAAATTACATAAATATTTATTTAATTAAGTAAAATATTTAATTTTTTAAAATTCATTTCTTAATAAAAAATTTTAAAAAAGTTTCTGGCCTTAACAGACGGCCCATTTTATTTTAAAATAAAAAAAGGTTTGGGCCGCTGTTAACGTTTTTTGGGTCCGAACCGCTATTAACAGCGGTTCCGGTGCTGGAACCGTTGTTCTAGCATGGAAAATTGCCATTATCGTTGATTTTCAGTTGGTAGATAATTTGGTACATGTAGTACTACTCGGGTATTTTTTTTTTTTAATGTTATTTCTTGGTAAAAGGCAAAGTTGAAATATGGCCTTTTGTACCGGCCATATGCTGGTATTTCCTCGTAACTGGAATCGAGATGTATATATGAAACTGACGAACTCCATTCATAGTTCATGCCCTGCTATGGTAAGCGCCGCCCACCCGCTCCCGCTCCCGCCCCCTACCCCTAATCTCTCTCTCTCTCTCTCTCTCTCTCTCTCACACACACACACACACACACACACACATACTGAAAATCCTTGCTTATTGGGTATCATTCCGTGATGCTGAACTCAGGATTACCTCAAAACAGTAGTGCCCTCTCAACTCCTCGCCGAACGTGGTTCCCACCTTGTTGTCATCAACCCAGGTACACCCAATATTCCAATATTTCTGGGTTGCTTTTGGATTATTTTTTCTTGTGTGTAATTCTTGGTTCCGCAAACAAAAGTAGGACTGGCGTTTCGCAAAACAGGACATTCCCCTAAATCGCACACATATTCTCAGAGCCCACTTTCTTATTTTTAATCTTCAATTCGATTAAAAATAATCGAAATGAACTTTTAATTTTCTCTTTTGTATAGTCTAGGTTCAGCAAATATAAGAATAGGATTCACACAACAGCGCATTCCCCTAAATAATATCTTTAATTGTATTCTTATAAAATTCTGGGTTTCTGTTTTAACTTTCTATATATATATTTTTTTCCTTATGTGTAATCTAGGCTCAGCAAACATAAGAATAGGACTGGCACAACAGGACACTCCTCTAAATGTTCCGCATTGCATTGCTCGACGAACAACTCAAGTTCCCAAAAGAAGTGTTCAAGACCAGGTCACTTCATTCTCCGAATTCCCCTTGATTTATCTTAGTTTTCTTCATTTTCTTCATTTTTTTTTCCTTTTTGTGCAGTTCCTTAATTCCCAGGTTACTACGCCACAGCACATGGAGCGTGAAAGGGCTTATGATATTGTTAGTGAAACAAAATATATATGATAAATAGTGTAAATTACCACAGTTCATTATTAACACTCATGACATAGTGTAAATCATTTGCTGTTTTACTTCTTAATTTTATCAGATTGCATCACTGTTGAAAATTCGGTTTCTAGATGAAGAGGTGGCAAACGTTCAATTCCCTCAAAAGGTATGCTTGTGTTAGAAAAGATTTTGAAAATGGTAATATTTATCTAAAACTTGAAATTTATGTAAAAGAATGTGTAATTTTACGGTGCAGATGGGTCGTGTGGATGCATTTCAGCCTCAGGGTAATAATAAGAAAGAGTCGGTCATTCCTTGGACTGATGTATTTGAGATCAGCAATCCTTCATCTTTGACAACAGGTAGCTGGGTTCTAGTGAGCTTCACTTCCATATGTTTGCGATCACATTTTGTCTTCTTAAATAGCATGCACTTCGGATTGTTAAATGCTGAATCTACTTTCTATAAATGAATATTGCTAATTGTATTATATGCACTTGTGATACAGACTTTTGATGAACTATGTAACATATTCTGCTGAGCACTTTAAGTGGAATTTTGATTATCATACTTGATTTTATCAAATTAGATTTGGCAGATGGGATGACCGTAATAATATTAAATCTTATTTGACAACATAAGGCCCATGAACTTCAAGTACCACTTTTTGTCATGTTAATGCACTTGTTAAAACTTGACAGTTACTTCTTGTGACATAATTGTATTTGTACCAGATTTTTTAAAGCACTCGTATAAGGATATTCTATGTTCTTGCCATCCTCCCAAGCAAATCCTTTTTCACCAAAAATAAACTGAAACTAGGACTTTAAAAGGTCAAAATGTTCTGTAAAAGTCAAACTGGGGTTAAGGGATATGTCTCTCTTTCTGTACTCATATTTGGTCTGGCAATGGGACTGTAAAATCATTCTCTAATAGCCACACTACATAATTCGACCCTTTCAAAGCCCTTGCCTTACTTGTGTCAAGATTTTCTTTCAACACCATATGTAAGACCTGTAGGTCTTTTATTTAACCTATAATTGCTGGTTCTCCTGTAGAAAAATTCTAAAATTTATCCTTTGGGTGTAGGGCCACGAGAGCGATTATTTTGTTTTGATATAATAAAAAACTAACTTTTATTCCCAATAAATTTCGGGCCTGCATCATGAATCTTTTATAATAAAAAAAAAGTTATTGGGTAGAGATATGGATCCTGTTGTTAAAATTTGTTATTGGGTAGAGATATGATTGTTCTGGAAATTTCCAAATGAGCTGGCAAATGACGTTCTTGTTTGTTTCTGTGAGACAGTTGTGCACCAATCTTCTCCCTTTATGTTTGGCAAGGCTTTTGGATTAATGTTGTTAGGTCATTATTCTAAATATGCTGTGCGATGGAAAACTTAGTGCTTCCTGGATTATATATCAAATCCTGATAATAGTGGTGTTGCAGGAAATTCCTCAACAAAAGATGAATCCGGAGAATTTCCATTCCAGAAGGACGGTAATGACAGGGGTGAGCACAGTTCAAGTCAACGTAAACATAGGGAGTATATTTTCGGCGAGGAAGCTCTAAGAATATCACCAAGTGAACCATATTGCTTGCGTCGACCTATCCGTAGAGGTCACCTAAACATATCTCAACATTATTCAATGCAGCAGGTACTGTCTTTTGATATTTGTCAACCGTTTGCGTAATTTAGACTTAGGATTTTCTTAACTCATTTTGTGCATGACATGAGAATTTCATTTTCGCCGTTGATTGTGGAGGGGAAGTTGTAGGTTGTGGTCTTGCAATTGTAATTTTCAACACTTAAAAGCCTTGATTTTTCATGAAAATGTTTTTCCATGTTCACTTTGCCTTATGCAAAAGAATATAATTTTGCCATCTAGTGAGTGGTCGAAAAATTTGTTTTGGAGTTCTTTGCTTGCACCCAGCCATTTTCCATCTCCATCTCCATGACATTTTTTTTTATTTTACAGGTACTTGAAGATCTGCATGCTATTTGGGATTGGATTTTGATTGAGAAACTGCACATCCCTCATAGTGAAAGAAATAAGTATTCAGCTATTCTTGTCGTCCCTGAGACATTTGATAGTCGTGGTAATTACACTGTATTGATATTGTCCTCATATTTCACTTCACATTGTTGAACAGTGACCAAATTACACGATGCTAGTTACCTAAATTTTTGTAACTTGGAAAAAAAATTAAAATTAAAAAAAGGCTTGGTCCAGGAGTCAAGTGGAGGTTAGATAGCAGGGGTATCTGCATGTTTGCTTACATATATATTTAACTCACTTCCTTTTGATATGGCTATCTTTTTTAGTTGTATGGCATTGCCATTCTCGTGATTGTTCTGACATTGACAACATTCTTCCCAGAGTTAAAATTGTGAAGCTTATGTTCTGATACTTCACCTGAAGAATAAACATTTACTCATTAAGATGAAATCAGTTGTGCATATCATGAATGATGAATGTATGCTAAGAGATATGATCATGCTGTAAAATGGTTATTGTTCATTCATCGAGAAGACTTCCATGCTTTATCTTCTTGAAAGTAAAAACTTCCAATTTGAAGCTCCAGTTTTAGTAAATATCAGGTATTCTGTCCTGAGGAAAAATTTGAATTCTAACATCTTGTCTGGTTGTTTCTGGAAAGTCCTTCTATCAAGCAGAATACAGTAAGCATTAAGTGGTGGTCACTTGTTGCTTTAATTCAAAAAGCTGAGTGTTGCCCAAAAAATTAAGGGAAAAATGGGAAAAATGCTAGTATGGTCTAATTGAATAGGCACACCATTAGTTATTTAACTCTTATTATATCTTATAAAAAATCGAAGGCTCTATTCATTCATGATGGAATGCTTTGTTGTCCTTTTTTGTGTGCTGGCTCCATCTGAAAAGCTTTATCTTGCTTCTTTTCAGTCACGAGGATATGGTAAGATCTAGAGTAGTGACTGTTATTATATGCATATAGATCACTGGAGCATGTCTTTATTACCTATGGTTAACACAATATAGCATGTTTGACTCGTACTAAAAATTGAAAGATTGTACACTTGAGAGGAAAAGTACATCGTGTTGAGCAATATGTCTTTCTTATTGGTGCTCATAATGAGATTGAGAAATGGAGAAGTCATGGACTAATTGTTTGCGCATGTCCATATCAAGGATAATGATGCTGAACCCCTCCGTCTGTCATTGCCAAATGTGTTAATAGTTGACTTCAATTTCTTTCTTTGATTCTTATATTATATCTTTAGATTGAGGACTGACCTGTAACCAAATATTTGAAAGTATCATGTAAACTTGACATGTTATCATATATTTTACTGTTGTGACCAGAAATAAAAGAAGTACTATCAATCGTGTTGCGGGACTTGAGTTTCAACACAGCAGTGGTCCACCAGGTAATATTTTCCTGTGAATATTTAATCACAAACTCCAGATTGTCTTAAGATGTTTTCAAGTTTCTTGATTTCCATTAGAAGCTACCCACTCTTGTTGATGCTACTTGCAGTGTTAAAAAAGTACCTCTCTCCACTTCTTCCTGTAGTTTTTTCATTAATACTTAAAAATACAGTATTCATGCATTTAGCTCTCACCCTCATATGTATGACTTTACCCTTCTTTTTCCTTCTCTACCTAAGTTATGGTACTGTTCTTTAATCTATATTGTGCAGGAAGGTCTTGCCGCAGTTTTTGGGAATGGCTTATCAACTGCATGTGTTGTGAATATAGGTGCTCAGGTGACATCAGTGATCTGCATTGAGGTGTGTTATTATTCCCTTCAACAGTGCAGTTCTGACCTGGCTGTTGAGGATGACAATTTTCATATGAACAATGCCTGAGGTCACAATTGGGATGTTTTTAACATTCAGTTTGTTATCTTATTCGTGCTTTCATCAGTAGTGCTGTTAGCATGATCACTTTGTTTCCCGAACTTACATCCCTACCACCAAAAGGAAACTGTAGGTTGTTACCTTTTCCCAGAGTTGCCTCTCTGTTACAGTAAACATTGTCTGGTACAGCAGAATTATAACTGCATCCAGTGCCCATTATTCTCCTATAGTCATGTTCCATCATTGCCATTCTCTCACTGCTCTCCTTTGAGACCCTTTTTTTGGCACAATTATCAGGATAGCACCTCTGTGGTTTGGTTTCCATAGGGTCTGTGTTGCATGGGCACTCATTTTATAGAATTTAATTAATTTGTTGATAACGTGTCGTGTTAGTACTTTTTTTAAAAAAATCACGTGTCGGACACGCCAACACTTGTCGTATTGGACACAAGCATAAGGTGGCATGTATAGTTCTTGGAGATGAAATTTGCACCTGGCATGTAGTAAAATCACACAAGCAAATGCATTGCACATTTTTATCTTAACTAATTCACCTGATATTGACATATAATATTTGCTTTTTTATATTAATTACCTTATTTCTCTTCATTATTTTATGTTCAGGATGGAGTGACTCTACCTACGACACAGATTACTCTATGCTTTGGTGGAGAGGTGAGGTTTTGGTTTCAGATTTTCAACTTCATTAATTTTATGGCAAGAGAGTACCGAAAATGGAAGGAGCTCTATTTAAAATGTTTTCCAGCATTAGCAGGTGTAATTGAACCCTGTCTTGGATTTTCACTCCAGAAGGTGTCGGATTTATCTATTTGTACTTGAACACTGATATATTGTTTCCAGGTTAAATCTTTAATCAACTTCACATCGTTTCATGTAACTTGAAGGCATTACTTCATTTCTTTTCCTTTTGTCCTTGTTTTTGTCACTTCATTCTTCAAGTTCATACATAGAGAGGGAAACTGTAATTTGAACTTTAAGTTTGTCTCTTGGCTTTGGTAGCTTACTTTAGCATTCAAAGCGACGATAATGCATATGTTTAAAATCATCATATGGTGCAAAGTCGTGTTCCATAAAAATAAAGAAATGCATGGTTGCAGGATCTATCTCGATGTCTTCTCTGGACTCAAAGACATCATCAAACATGGCCACCAATACGTACTGATGCTCTGACAAAGCCCATAGACTATCTGATGCTGAACAGGCTTAAAGAGTCCTTCTGCCAAATAAAAGTAAGTTCACCATTGTTTCCCTTGTGGATCTCACGAGTAAAAACAGAAGTGATATCCTTTACAAATTAGATATCAGCAGTCACTTGTTTTTCTCAACTTTTCTGGAAATGGTTGTAGCTGAAGAAAACTTTTGCTGAATGCTTGAATATTGATAGTTTATCTAGGCCGTCGCTATTTTCCTTGTGAAATAAACTTCAAATGCATTCAATTGGTCATCTTCCCGAGCTCTTACTGATTATAACTGAATAATATAGATTTGAATCTACATATCTTTTGTAGGTTATTGACATATAGAAATAAATAGTCAAGTATTTCTTCATTTTCAGGAGGGAGAAGTTGAAGCTGTTGCTACAGTTCATTCATACGAAGATGGCATTCCACCTGGCTCTCATAAAACAAGATTGACTGCTCTTAATGTATGTGTCTCAACACCATTTCAATGGTCTTTTGTGAGATCTGAATCTAGGTTTTTATATTTTATTGTTGAGTCTACTCAAATAATGCACAATTTAAGTGATATAGGCCCGGTTTGATTTGGCAATTTTTCCATGGAAATGAAATTCCATCTTCCACCAAAAGTCATGTTTGATTGGGAAAATTTTCTTGGCAATTCATTTTTTCATTTTTTGCCTTGCACGGTTCCAATTCCATGGTTTTGAGGAAAATCAATTCCCACCAATTTGGTGGGATTTGGTTTTTCAGGTTACTTTTTTTTTTTTAACATTCCTAGGAAAACAATTCTAGACAATTCAATTCTCTAAAATTCATTTTCTTTCCACCTAAATTTCACTCTTGCAATCAAACAGACCCTTAAAGTCTATTTGATTGCTTTTTTTTGATAAAACTTTGCTAAAAATTTATCTACTTTTCAACTGGTCAAACTTTAATTTAAACCCCTACATTTCATGAAACCCACAACTTTTATTAACTTTTCAACCAAGTATCGACTTTTATCAAAATCGGTTAAAACTTTTATCAAAATCTCTGTCACTCAAACCCCTTGAACACCATAAGAGTTTTTTCCCATAATATGTGATTGTGATAGGTCATTTCTTGAGGAGCATCAATTGTTATTTCCTTCTGATCACGTTTCACAGTTTGAATTGTTGTAGGGGCTGCTAATTTAGTTTTGTTACCGTTCTCAAAGTAGTGGTGAAACCTGAAGTTCGCCATCATTTATTAGATGCCCAAACTTTTATTTGACCATCTTAACCACGGACTATAAACAGAAATGTATTATGTTATGAAGAAATTGGAACTCTGAAAAATTCTTTGTTTTATAGGAGTTAAGAGTAGGGGATTATAGAGAACATTTTTACCTAGTTCATATCCTAGTTAGCTAGAATTTTTCCTTTCAGTAATACAATTTTTCATTTTGCATATTCCTTCTATAGGTAGGATTATTCTGGTGAAATACCCCCTAACCCTTACCGATTCTGTGCAATAATTCATAACCTTTCATTTTTACATAATACCCCTCATATCAACCAAACCTTGTAGAACACGACCTTTTCATTGCGGAATACAAACTATTTGTCCATTTTCTCATAAAGTGATTTTACCCTCCATTTTAAATAAACGAAAAGAAAAGAAGAAGAAAAATAAAGAATTAATTTCAGCATAGTAAAAAGTGCAAACAAATACTAATTAAAATAGTTAAAAATAAAAAATAAAAGAATCTATTCTTCTTCCACCAATCCACTCCAAATTTGAGAAACACATGGGAGTCTATCGAGCTCCATGTATACTTGACTCGGAGTCCAACTCGGCAGAAGTTCTTGTCACTGCGTTGATTGGTTTTCGAAACTATCGGAACCTCTAGCTTTTCTTCATCTAATTCCGTCTACATAGAGTTAGATCTGCTTTTCTTAAATCCTATATCACTATATCTATCCGAGTCTAAAGCGCCTTGACATGGATAGTCTCGATTGAATCGATTCAAAGTTAATTCCTCGTAATCATTGTATGAAGTTCCACGGATGGCCAAGCGAGAATGCAGTTGAAATCCGAATGAAGAACCAGAAGATACAAGGTCTTGGTCATGTACAGTTGAATGAAAATAACTTTTAGGTTTTTTGTACTGTAGCAAAGACATGAAGAAGTGCAGTTTTAAAGCTAATTGGAAATGTTCAGCAAGAGTCAAAGGAGAAAAAGTTGAGAGAAATGGGAAGAAAATGGCAAGAAAAAATCTCATTTTCCCCATTGCATAGTGAAGAGCAGGAAGCAAACAAGAAACTAGTAGATCTTTAGAGCCACATGGGAGAGGGTTAGATTTGAAAGAAAAGATAAGGTGGTGGTGGTGGTGGTGGAGTGGGGTGGGAGGTAGGCGAGTTGTTTTAAATTATTTTAATTAGGATTCGTTTGCGCTTTTTACTATACTGCAATTAATTCTTTATTTTCTCTTTTATTTTCTTTTATTTAAGCTTGAGGGTAAAATCCTCATTATACAAGGCTTTATGGAGAAATGGATGAAAATGTTGTATTCCGCAACGAAAAGATCGTATTCCACAAGGTTTGGTTGATTTGACGTGGTATTGTGCCAAAATGAAAGGTTAGGGGTATTGCACAATTCTAGTAAAGGTTAGGGGATATTTCACCAATTACCCTAAATAACCTTTGATTGGATGAATAATTTAAGTTCAGCCTAAATTTCTACTATAGGTAATCAGAAGGAAGATTAAAAAAGAACTTGTTTTTAAGTGCCATATGGTGTAGTACAATAGAGTTCTGATAATTTCTCGAAACAGGTTCCTCCTATGGGTTTGTTCTACCCGATGCTTTTGGTTCCAGATGTGTATCCTCCACCACCTCGTTCTTGGTGAGTTTTGTGTTTCTGTTTTGTAGATTTCTTTTATATAATTAGTTATTCTGATTCACTTCTCCATATCTTGAACAAATTTCTGTTCTTTCCAGGTTTAATGATTATGAGGATATGCTGGATGAGACTTGGGACTTTCCTAGAAGAACTGACATGTCTGATGGCAACTTCCCTGGCAGCAGTGGATATTTCCCTATGTGGGAAAACTACCCGATATTTCAAACAAAGCCAAAGAAAGAGGATAATATTGGTCTTGCAGATGCTATTACAAAGAGTATTCTTTCAACAGGTAGATTTTAATTTCATTTATGCTCAAGTGTTTTACATTTGATTTGCTTATGGTTTAATGTCATATTTTAATTTCATTTATGCTCAAGTGTTTTACATTTGATTTGCTTATGGTTTAACGTCTTTGGATTCCAAACTGTCAGGGCGTATAGACCTACAGAGAAGGTTGTTCTGTAGCATGCAACTGGTGAGTTCTACCCTCCATAAGCTCTTCAAGACTCTGCTCAAGTACTGCACAATTTTATTTTTTATTTTTATGACTTGATTTAGTTTTTCAGATAGGTGGAGTAGCTTTGACTGCGGGTCTTGTTCCTGCTGTGGAAGAGAGGTTTGTTTTTTATAGCTTAAAAATGAAGTTTTCTTGTGCTAATGCTATGATTGGATAAATATGTGCAAATGGCAATTGTTGAACCCCCGTCCAAAGTTCATTTAAATAAGTTTGATTCTCTTTTCCAGCATATTTTCAGCACTTGCCTTTTCGAACAAGCATGGAATTACTTTTTTTTTTCGTGGGATTAGGGAAATCCGCCATGTTAATTGAATGAATTATGTTAATTTCTCTTTGTTTCTTTCAACCTTGTATTTTCTTGCAGAGTATTGCACGCAATTCCTTCACATGAAGCTATAGATACTGTAGAGGTTGGTCACCTTATGCTTCTTTGTATACTATGAGCTATTATGGAATTCTGCCTTTTGCGTTTTTATGAAATTCTAGATAGCTGGCGACCTGTTTCAGTACTGAGTGTTTTAATATTATGCTTTCAGGTAGTTTTACTTGCTTCAGTAACAGGTTGCAGTTCCATGTCTTACACTGACACCTTTACCATATTCATCATATTCAAATTGGCTGTCAAAATTTTTGGACATGATATTTTAAGTAATTCCATAAAAGCTAAGAAAATCAGTGAACAAAACAATTATAAATAAATAAATTGAAACTCTATCCTTTATCACGATAATGTACTTTCATTATTTTTTGGCCTTCTCTTTTATTTTTGTTTACCTAGATTACTTGACAACCTAACAAAGAAGTTCAGGACGTTGTAGGCTATCCTTGGATTGAAGCCAATTGTTTAACCTTACAAAGATAGCAAAATCGTGAAAAATTGAGCACATTTTTATGGCTGCCTTAAAAGTGCCAACAACTCTGATGATTATTTTGTTGAAAATAAGCTGAGCCTTCTTTTTTTTCTTTTTTTTCTTTTTTTCATCTTGCTGTTATTTTGTTTTTCTTGTATTTAAATTATTTTTATATTACTCCAACTTTACAATTCCTTCTTTTTTGGCTGTTAGGTGACTGACATTATGTTACATTTTCAGGTTCTGCAATCAAGAACAAATCCGACTTTTGTAGCTTGGAAAGGTGGAGCAGTAAGTATTTTCTTTGCATGATAACATTGATTGCTCAATGTGCCAACCAAGTATTTTTCTTATATTCTGGTTTTATATATACAATTAATGAGGTGTACAAATTCTTAATTTTCCCTTCTGCTTATGCAAATCTCCCGTGCCATTTATTCTTATTATCCTTATGGAATTTTCAAATTATCCTTTCCCTTCCCATGCTTTGATTCGCTGCATATTGGTCCCTTCTAATTATTCTAACCGTGTTTATGTTCTTTGTGCAAGTGAGTCAAGTGAAATTGTATCTTTATCGTTGGAAGTAGCACCATGAAGTCTAAGGAAAAAGTGGCCTTTTCCTTTACCTAATTTCTTTTAAACAAATGAATCAAGTTGAACTCTCATATAGCATTAAATTGGCATAATTGCTTCATTCGTTACAGCGTATTCAGTCAGAAACTGTTTTGTCATGGACCTACACAGGATTTACAAAGTCATTCTCCATGTAATTTTGTTGCAGATACTTGGCATCCTTGATTTTACACGTGATGCCTGGATACATCGTGAGGACTGGATCCAAAATGGGATTCACGTTGGAAGTGGAAGAAAGTACAGAGACTCTTATTTTCTCCAAGCACAATCAATGTGCTACATAAATTCATAACAGGTAAATTTGTCCTCTTTTACTCCTAGTTCGAGCAGCTTCAGGACTGTATTATTACTGATTTTTTTGGCTACCTCAATAACTGCATTTCTGGACGTTAAGAAGTTCCATTTCTTTAAACCAGCTTCAGATCTGCCAAATTCCGGATTTTATAGTCGCTCTAAAAAATGTTCAGAATTCTTGTATAGTCATCTAGTATTTGTCCTCCACAACATAGAGTGTCGTCACATTGCATTTTCTTTCTTTTCTGTCATTCTAACGTCCTTGGAGGTGAAATGCCTGACAGAATCAGAACAGTGCTTGCATGACTGCTGGTGAAGAGTTTAATTTAGAGAAATGTTGTGTTGATACACTCCTGAAATTCGTATGCATGAAATGAACTCACTTCTGTTTCACGAAGCTTGTGGTGGATCCAGAAGTCGGCGAATCAAGGCGAATATGGAAACTGGAATTCAGGTACTGTTTGGTAGGACTAGTTCGTCTCTTTCCTGGTGTGAAATTCTAGTGACATTTAATCAAAACGTGGAATCAAATCTTTTTGCATAATCCTGTTGATTCTTTATAATCGGCTGTTTATCCCAAAAAATGTCGGTTCAGTTGATCTAAAGCTTTCTTGGTTGTCAACTCGGTTTAATAATCTGGCGAGATTAAAGCCAAAATCAACTCTCTCTTTTTCCCCTCGTGTTCTTTCTAACAACGGGTCACACGCACAATATACGATTCATCCTGAATGTAATTCAGGAACGCTTGTGCAATTTATGTGTCTACGCGGAAGATCGAAGACGGGTGATTGACTATTGCATGAATCCCAGCAATAAAGTGAGGCCAAATTGAGGACGTGTTCGATATAGATTTTTTTTAAGAATGAATTTTGTGAAAAATTGAAAATACATAATTTTTTGAAAATGTCCAGTAAAAAATAAGGATGAGTTATGGCTTCACGTGCAAAATTATTTTGTTTAGAGAACTTGTGATTGAAAATGCATTTTAAAAAATTTGTAATAAATGCTGGTTAAGTTATAATGTGCATATGGATATAATCCCACATCGGAAAATGGAAGGAACGAGGCTGTATCTATAAACAAGGCTTGTGACCAGAGGAAAAGAACTAAGGGTGTGTTTGGTGGATATTAAAATCGGATTAAAATTGAAAAATTATTCGTTATTGTTGATTTTTATTAGACGAGTGAGATTTAATAACGGTCATATTTTCAATTTTAATTGAATTTTTAGCTGTATAAAACAAGCTCTAAATGGGTTGGTTAGCTAAATATGCTAATGCTATGTTAGCTCAAGTTAAGACCTTTCTTGAACCTCATTTTTTGACTAAATGAAATTTGTAATAGTGAATTTTATCTGTTTTTTTATTTTTTAAATGTAGGGGTGAATATGGTTTTATTTGGTTATGGCTCCAAGATAATTGAATCAAACAATGAATCAATGATATCTTTTATAAAATAAATATTTCTTATATGGGAACAAATAGGAATCGAACCATTCGGTTCTAGTTTGGTTTTGATTCTATTATTTAAATTTTCAAATGATAAATACAAATTAACATTTATCACTATATTCATAAATTAGTAACATATGTCTAAATAAGAAATGCATAAATAAATATTAAATATTTAGCAAATTCAACTTAAAATTATCAGTTATCAAATGAATTGTATAATAATATTCATTCACAAAAGTTCAAATTAACAAACAAAGATGGTCATAATTTGAATTAGGGGGGTAAGCGGTCCGATTTTACCGATTTTTGACAAATTTTCAAATCAAACCGTTTAAATCGGTTTGAGAAAACCCCAAACCTAAACCAAACCATTTTAAACGGTTTGAAAAAA
>CAIGRF010403453.1:8730-18987 GCA_903798235.1 Fraxinus ornus
GTGAACAAGTTTTTGGTTCCGTTGTCGGGGATTGAGTTTTAATATTATTTTTGTTATTTAGACACCAATTCGAACTTATCTTTACTTTTATTTTATATTTTCATTTTATTCAGTTTTTCTACTAGGGCTGAGCTAAGTGCTACTATTTTTCTTGTCATCGGGTCTTGTATGCGAAGATTAGTTAGTGGTGAAATACTTCCAATGGATTTGGAGATTGAACGAACTTTTCATCGCAAGCAAAGAATAGCTAGAACAGCACAGCAGGAAACTCAAAGAAACATACAAATGTGAAATGGCTGATTAGCAATTGGAACCGAGAGTAAATCCTGTAGCTCCAGCTAATGTGGAGGCACAATATGATCGAAATGCTCTTATGGAGGATTTCTTATCACCATTCATCGCTCAAAGCCAATCTAGCATTGTCTATCCCACATTTGAATAGCCAAACTTTCAGCTGAAGACAAACGTCATCCAATTATACCAAAACGAGCATCAATTCTACGGGATGGCCAACGAGAATTCGCTTACACATGTATCCCGCTTCTTGAATATGTATCAACATTTCAAGTACTAAGGAATATCAGAAGATGCGATCAGATAAGGTTATTTCCCCACACTCTGCGAGATAAGACACTTGAGTGGTTAGATTCATTCCTCGTGACAAACATCACTACTTGGAACGATCTGGCTCACAAATTCTACACAAAGTTCTTCTCACAAACCAAGGTTGCAAGATTGAGGTACGAAATATCAATATTCAGCCAGAATGGGTCCGAATCATTTGATGAGGCATGGAACAGATTCAAAAATATGCTGAGAAAATGTCCACAACATGGGTTTGACAAACCATCAATCAGGTTTTTCTATACAAGACTACTTCGAACTTTCAGGAGCATGGTGGACTCGTCATCAAATGGGTCCTTAACCACTAGAACGATTGATGGAGCTTGGGAATTGTTTGAGAGAATGGCTAATACTTCAGCCATGTAGTCTTCAGATCAAAGAGGTCCAAAGAAAACAGCTGGAGTCTATGAGGTAGATATATACTCAGCCTTATCTGCAAAGATTGACTCCCTATTTCACAAAATGAAGAGCATAATGCAAACAGTGAACTTAGCTCAAGTAAAGTAGTCAAATTGGGAAGAATGTGAAGTCAAATTGGGAAAAGTGTGGAGCAGAGCATGGCACAGCTGAATGTCTCATCCTTACACAAGGAAAGGAACATGTGGATAATATTCAATAGGGTCAACATCAGCCCAATAACCCTCATTTCGACACATATAATCCTGGATAGAGATATCATCCAAATTTTTCTTGGAGTAGAAATCAAAATCAAAATCACAACCGAGCTCAAGGGCAGCTTCAACAAGAGAAGAAACCCCGGTTGGAAGATATGTTTGCAAAGCTAATGGAAACCACAAACCAGTTCATCAAAAAGATTGAAACAAACTTCCAAAATCAGGGTGCAGCGATTAAGAACTTGGAGACATGGATGGGACAGTTGGCTTTATCTATGACAGGAAGAGTGCCGGGTGCATTGCCCAGCAATGCAAAAGTGAATCCTAGGGAGCATGTTCTAGCCATTACTATAAGAAGTGGAGCTTAGCTACCTGAGATACATGTAAAAAGGCCATGAGAAAATATAGAGCAAGTGGAATCTTCTAAAGAAGAGAATGAGAAGCAGGTTGACAACACCAGGAAGACACCAGTGAAAAAAAGTCTAGCAGGGTCAAAACAAGTTCCAGGTAACTCAGTGAACCCTTATGAGCCACTCATTCCATTCCCACAACGGTTGAGAAAGCACAAGATGGAGCAACAATACAAGAAATTTCTTGAAGTGTTCAAAAAGCTCCATACAAACATCCCACAAGCTGATGCACTATTCCAAATACCAAGGTACGCCAAATTTTTAAAAGACATTCTATCTAAAAAATGCAAGCTGAAGGAGTATGAAACAGTCATGTTAACAGAAGAAGTCAGTGCCAGAATTCAGAAAAAAAGCTTTCACCAAAATTGAAAGATCCATGGAGTTTTACTGTCCCCTGTACCATTGGTGAAATTTATTTTGATAAGTCATTATGTGATCTTGGATCAAGTATTAATTTAATGTATATGTCTGTTTTCAGAAAACTTGGATTAGGAGAAGCCAAAGCAACTACATTGACATTGCAATTGGCTGACCGATCTTTGAGATGTGCTAATCAAGGTGGAATCATTTATCTTCCCTGTTGATTTCCTCATCTTGGACATGGAAAAAGACAGAGATGTTTCACTAATCATAGGAAGACCATTTTAGGCCACGGGCAAAGCACTGACTGATATTCAGAAGGGGTAGTTGATTTTGAGATTAGGTGAAAAACAGATCTCATTCAATGTCTTCAAAGCCATGCAGTTTACCTCCAATGCAGGCAGCTATTTTAGAATTTATGTAATTGACAAGGTGGTTCATGATATATTTCTACTTCAACATCTTTCAGATGCATACAAGATATGTATCGCACATTCTCAATCAACAAATTCAGAGTCCTTTGAGATTGAGACATGTACACGATTTTTGGAAACCAACCAACCATACTTTCGAAGAACTTGGAACATGCACCAAAAAGTTTGTACCATCCATTCAGCAACCACCTAAATTAGAGCTCAAGAAACTACCATCGCATCTCATATATGCTTATTTGGGGGAATCATGCACTCTCCCAATGATTATCTCGAATACAATCAGCGATGTGGAAGAAGAAAAACTACTTCGGGTACTCAGGGAGAATAAAAAAGCAATAGGATGGACCATAGAAGATATTAAAGGGATCAGCCCTTCGTTGTGCATGCATAAGATTTTCATGGAGGAGAATTTTCGATCCATTGTAGAGAGTCAGCGGAGGTTAAATCCAAATATGAAGGAAGTGGTTCGGGCCGAGGTATTGAAGCTTTTGGATGCAGGCATCATCCATCCTATATTAGATAGTGCATGGATCAGTCCAGTGCAGGTCGTGTTGAAGAAGGGAGGATCACAGTTGTACTGAAGGAAAAGAATAAGCTCATTCCCACCAGAACAATTACGGGATGGAGGGTTTGTATTGACTATCGCAAACTCAACATAGCCACACGAAAGGATCATTTCCCTCTTCCATTCATTGATCAAATGTTGGAGAGGTTGGCAGGTCACTCACATTACTGTTTCCTTGACGGTATTCAGGTTACAATCAGATACCAGTAGCACCGGACGACCAAGAAAAGACCACATTCACATGTCCCTATGGTACCTTTGCTTACCGTAGGATGCCGATTACTCTATGCAACGCTCCAGCCAAATTTCAGAGATGCATGATGGCCATATTTTTCGACATGGTTGAGGGGTTCATCGAAGTATTCATGGATGCCTTCTTGATTTTTGGGTCTTCATTTGATGAATGCTTGTAACATCTAAACTTGGTCTTACAGAGATGTAGAGAAACAATTTTGGTACTAAATTGGGAGAAATGTCACTTCATGGTACAAGAGGGCATTGTACTGGGACACCGGGTGTCAGCTAAGGGAATTGAAGTGGATAGGGCAAAAATCCAAGTCATCGAAAACTTACCGCCACCAACTTCTGTCAAGGGTGTTCGTAGCTTCTTAGGTCATGTCAGGTTCAACAAATGGTTCATCAAGGACTTTTCAAAGATCACTAAGCCACTATGTAATTTGTTGATGAAAGAAAGCACATTCGACTTCAATGAAGAATGTTTAGCAGCTTTTCACACCCTAAAGGAGAGGCTCACTTCAGCTCTAGTGGTCGTCACACCGAATTGGGAATTACCATTTGAGTTGATGTATGATGCCAGTGATTACGTCGTGGGAGTGGTATTGGGACAACGAAGGAACAAAATCTTTCACGTGATATACTCCCCCAGCAAAACTTTAAACGATGCACAACTAAACTATTCAACTACTGAGAAGGAGTTGTTGGTTGTCGTATATGCTTTTGATAAATTCCGACCTTATTTGGTTGGGTCAAAAGTCGTTGTCTACACAGATCATACGAAATTGACGTATCTGATGACAAAGAAAGATGCTAAGTCGAGATTGATTTGTTGGGTACTGTTACTGCAAGAATTCGACATAGAAATCAGAGATAAGAAGGGCAGTAAGAATGTGGTAGCCGACCATTTATCTCGGTTGGAGCTCGGTCAACTAGATGAAGCAGTGAATATGAATTAGATTTTTCAGATGAACAACTCCTTAGTATGGAGACAGCATCTTGGTACGCTGATATTGTGAACTATTTGGCCAAATCCATTCCCCCACTGGATTATTCAAGTCACCAGAGAAAGAAGTTCTTTGCAGAGTTGAAATATTATTTTTTAGAAGATCCAGTCCTCTATAGGCGCAGGGCAATCAGATTATCCGACGGTGCGTGCCTGAAGATGAGGTGTATAAGATTTTGGAGCATTCTCATTCTTCAGCATATGCGGGACACTTTGGTGCTTCAAAGACGGTAGCTAAGATCCTACAGTCGGGGTTTTATTGGCCTACATTGTTCAAAGACGCATTTGAATTTGTGAAGAGATGTGATCGATGTCAACGTACCGAGAATATCTTAAGAAAGAATGAAATGTCTCTGACAAGTATTCTTGAAGTCGAACTATTTGACGTTTGGGGGATTGAATTCATGGGACCGTTCCCATCATCATTCTCAAATCAGTACATACTTGTGGCAGTTGACTACATCTCCAAGTGGGTAGAAGAAGCAGTGGCATTGCCTATAAACGATGCAAAGGTGGTGATTAGATTCCTGAAGAAACATATTTCACCCGTTAAGGCACACCTCGGGCTATCATCAGTGACGGGGGAAAACATTTATGTAATCGTCAGTTTGACCAGTTTTTTAGTATGGAGTGAAACACCGCATAGGAACTCCATATCATCCTCAGACTAGTGAGCAAGTTGAAATTTCTAACAAGGAATTGAAGAGAATACTTGAGGTCATAGTGGATTCTTCGAGGAAAGACTGGTCCAAGAAGTTGGACGATGCTTTGTGGGCCTACCAAACATCATTCAAGACACCTATAGGTATGTCATTGTATAGTTTGGTTTTTGGGAAAACATGTGACTTGCCAGTTGAATTGAAGCATCCAGCCTATTGGGCACTTTGCAGGTTGAATCTGGATTTGCATGCAGTGGGTGCACAATGTTTACTTCAACTGAATGAGATGGATGAATTTCATCAAGAAGCTTTTGAAAATGCAAAAACTTACAAAGAGCGAACTAAGAAGTTTAAAACATGAATATTCAGCGACAAGGAGTTTCTTCTGGGGTAGAAAGTACTCTTGTTCAACTCTCGACTCAAGCTTTTCCTAGAAAAACTAAGGTCGAGGTGGTCTGGTCCATATACTATTATACAAGTATTTCCACACGGAGCTGTAGAAATCACCCATGAGAGCAAATGAACATTCAAAGTTAACGGACAGCGTTTAAAGCACTATTGACGGGGACTTCTCGAAAGACAAATCTACCATTCATCTCAAACCTCTGGAGTGATCCCAACATGGTACAGTCGAGCTATCGACTATAAACTAGCGCTGGATGGGAGGCAGCCCATCATTTCTACCCTTTTACTTATTTCGTTTTATGCATTTCATTAAGAAATTTTCAATTTTTCGTTGCATTTTTTGTAGTTCTAGGTTATCATTCATCTATTTGGTTCACGAAGCATCCTTGCATGATTTCTACTGAGTTGCAATGCATTACACATGTCTCCCGTGGTGTTGATATTACACTTTGTTGCTTTGGGATAAAATTCACGCATATCCAGACATAAAGACAATTTTTTGAGCTTTATAGGAAGGAGGGATAAAATGATTTTGATTGTGTTGTCATAGTTCATAAGCACCTCATATAGTTTAAAATGTGTTTGAATGAAGTTTGGGGGTGTTACATTGGTAATTTATCCACTCTGTGCAAAATTTACATGTTTCGGGGACAAAAGGGTCAAAACTATGTTTTTTTGGGACTCCACATGTACTTTCTGGTTAGAATTGATTGTGGGAGTGAGATTCGTAGTATACATACACACACGGAGTTTTAAAATGTATAGGGATGTATATTGGGGGTGTGGGAAGCCAAAGTCGACTCATTGACTAAAAACTGGTTTTTTTTTTCGGTGACAAAATGTGTTTTTAAGTTTACAAAATATTTTCTCATGCCAAATTCTTGCAGCCACGCCCTGATTGGTGTTTCAATTAGGTTTGACAAGTTTAGGGGCATTGGAAGATCCGTTTGCACAATAGGGTTGATAACCGAGTCCTTGAGGAAATTTGCTCGTAGAGAGTCTCGTCAATTTCGGTTTGGTTTGCAAAATGTTTCCATATCACTACCTTTATTACATGTTTGTGTACTTGTTGGCACGAGAATCGAAGTCTTGGTGTCTCGAACGATCGAATTTGGTTTATGGGAGTGAGAACTAGGGATTTTTTGGCCCCTAGTAGTCTATGCGACCGCATAGGCTACCAGGGCTTGCAGTCACATTAAGGGGTTTAGGGCCTGATTTGGCTCTGAACTTCTCCTCTATGCGACCGCATTGTTTTCCTCTATGCGACCGCATAGAGGAAACGTTCCCCTTTAGTTTTTTTTTAAAAAAACCACCTCACACAACCACTTCTTTTCACTCACTCATCCACCCCAACTCTCCCACTTCCTCACCACACACGACACCACTCAAGCACACCCATCCATCCCACACACCCTCCACACTACACAAGCCACCATCTTGACCATCATCTTCATCACAACACAAGGTACGAAGGTAAGTTCTCCCCAAACTCTTGCCCTAATTCTTGCATTCCTTCATTGAGTATTCTTTTTTCTTCAATTGTTTCTTTGATAGAGGAGTATGGGAGTAGGTAGTTGATGGTGTTGTGTGAAAATTTACATTGGGTGAAAATTTTTGGTTTGATTTACACCAAGTGTGTTGCACTTGACATGAGAATTGAATTGTATGCAATGTGTTTCATGAAATGCATATGTGACTCTCTTTGTAGAATTCTTTCTCCTATCATTGTTGATAGTGTTCGTGTGAATATCCGAACCTATTTTATGTTACGATGCCTTCCCTAACTTCATTGCATGACATCGTTGAAACACGAATGCACATTGACATGACATGCCTAGGCTCACGGCACTTCACGTCACTTGCTTCGTCCTTCGATTTCATGAATCAAATGATATCCATTTGCTATGAACTTTTGATATGTGATAGACTAGACCATCCTCTTTCATATGCTCGGAGGTTGCTTGGGGAAATTTTCAATTTTTCATGACGGTGTAATGGGGCAAAATTACCTAGTCGAACATGGTTTTGGTTGCCTTGCAAAATTCAACTTGATTTTGGGATTTATTTTCACTTTGTTAAAATTTTCCCATCATACCCATACTAGCTTCCCCATGTTCATCAAACTTTATCCTATCACCTCGTTTTTATGCATTGTTTTTAGTGCTAGATAATCCCCATATTGTTTCGCACATGCCTTGCATCTCATACCTATAGTGAACTAACTTTGTTGTTTACTTGTTACATTGACTTACATTTGAGTCCATTCATGCTCATTCTTTGCCTTACGTGCTTTATTTTTCTTTGTGATACAGAATGGCGCCAAAACGTGTGTCCAAAGGCAAGGAAAAGGTGGCCAGTACCTCGGGCACCTGAATGGGGGTTTTTGCCGATTCTTGAATCAAGAGGCCAACACTAAATACTCATAGGTCATTAGCCAGTGGGCCCTACTGCCTGAATGACCAGTCCGTCTAGAGGACTTTCTCGGGTTTGAACTTATTACATTGGTTTATAACTGTGGTTGGGACAAAGTCATTGCTCAATCTCATCCGGTGTATGAAGGATTGGTTCTGAGTTCTTTGCAAATTTCAACATTGACATTGACACTCCCGGAGCTGAACATCAACATTAAACTTGGGTGTGTGATCGGTGGATCATGTTTACACCGGAGGTTATTCAAGACTTCTATGAGCTCATATGGGATGGTATAAGCCCCACTCCAAGAAACTTTCATTGGATCATAGTAGTCGATGTTCTTTCGGGACGTGAAAACACATGGCGATTACAGACTCCGGTTTGGCATCAGATTGAGCTCACTCCGTCGATCGCCATTCTTTGGTTATTCATTTGCTACAACATTGAGCCCATAACATACCAGACTACTTTTACTGATCCTACAGCTGGTCTACTCTATCATTTGGTGCGAGGGCAGAAAATAGATTTGGTCACATTCATATATGATCAGATTCAGTCCCAAGGAGTTTGGGGAGATAGGCATCGTTCCCTGATTTTCCCGAGTCTTATAAGTGGTATATACAAACGGGTGGGTGTTACTATCCCATCTAGGGAGCTTTCTGAGAAACTTAGCCTTTTCATTAAACAAACTATATTAGAAGCTCAAAATCGTGCTCGGGGTAAGGCACATGAAGAAGCAAGAGAGTGCGTGTTTATAACAACAGCAGGTTGTTTGTGAGCAGGGTGCAGAGGACGTTAAGATACCAGAGGCACCACCACCACAGGCTCCGTTAGAGGTTAACACGTAGCTGCTCTGTCAGATGTTTGCGACGATGACTAGCATGAGCAGGGATTTTGAGGGCCTTAGGCAGACAGTGAGTACTATGTGTGCCACCATCCAAACTCTTCGCGATGACATGATTACCACCCATACCGTTGCATCAAATGCTAGTAGCGAGTCATTGGCTACCCGACAAGAGGTGGGGTTGATGAATGGGAGGCTGAATAACTATGTGGGCAAAGTTGATGGGATTCAGCTGCGCGCCACGAATCATGGGATAGATTGGGAAGTATTGAGGCTTACGTTAGAGACATGTGCACCAAACTTGCCCAGCAGCCGGAACTGATGAAATAGATTCTTGCCCATCTACCACCACCATCAGCTGATCACACTTCTACTCCAGAATTCCATCCACCACCGCCTTATTGATCAGGGGAGCATTCTGGACCCCATTTCCATTACCTTGTCTTGCACTTCTTATTTCTTATTCTTTTCTTTACTTTTTGTTTGGTTGAAGTCATCCCACATTGAGGGCAATGTGTCGTATAAGTTTGGAGGTGACCTTCATTATGCTTTCTGCAATCTATTGTGTGTTTGTTGTGTGAAAAAAAAATCATCAGTTTTTCCATTTGTTTGCTAAGTTTCTTTTAGCTTTACTGTTGCATTTCTAGATAGTAGTTTGAAATTTTGTGTGCTTGTGTGGGTTTGACAATTCTGCTGACCATGATGTTTAATATTGGACTATGTTTGGTCCGTGAATGATAAAAACCGTGCATTATTAGATTGATCAATACATGTTAATGTGGAAATTGATTTACTTTGCGCACGAAACTCATGCTTGAATATTGGGCTAATGATTTGACTTATGGCTTAGGAATAGTTGAACATAGAAAACATACCCGGAAAAACTCTTGTGCTAAACCATGACCAATTTTTAGAATAGTTTAGAACTGTTGCAAGGGAACATTGAGAAGAGTAGGGGCTCCATGCATGATATGATGTGTGGATTATCTAAAACCAATTAGATAATAACTAGGTGAAAGTTTCAAGTTAGGGTTTGGTTTCAAAGACTAGGTGTCTAAAAGAAAATGGGCATTGCACTAATCATGGGATAAATAAAGACATTTGTTTGAACTTGTATAACTCGAGTGATTAAGCCTGCAGGGGTTTAAAATCTGGTGCCCTATGATCATCTAACTTGGGAGTCATCGACCTAAAGCTCGCTACATGAGATATACAGAAAGCAAATGAAAGATGCCATAAAAAGAAAAATTTATCTACTGAAGAATAACATACATACTCTATTGTATGAAATACATTGATTAGCCCCAGACACTCGGATGATAAAACTATATCTCTAATGCGAGAAAATTAGCTTAATGTAGTCTCAAAGGTGGAAGAAATAAAAAATTAGGAGAGCCTCTATTTGTTGAAGTGTGAACTTACGACAGTGTGATTCATCAAAACTAAGATAGGAGAATGAATAGATATAAATGAGTTCAACCTTAGAATGTACCCCAGGATAATTGAGTGAAAAGAATAAATGTAGGTGGGGTGTGTATCTTTTGAGAGATGAAAGTGAAATTCTAACTACATTTGGTCAGGTATGAGTCAGTCATGATCATAATATGTTGGTATGAGTTTTCACACACACACAAACACACATCGAGTTATGCATGTAACATGTGGAGATTGATATAATTTTTGTTCGTGT
>CAIGRF010403484.1:5069-18223 GCA_903798235.1 Fraxinus ornus
TACTTTTAACATCTTTATATTTGTCACCAATTGAATTCAATAAGACTACATCCAACTGCCCATCTGAGAGTTTCTCATCACAGTTGGTTAGGTCACGAGTTAATCTGTTGAATCTATCAATATTAGCATCAAGGTCAAGTGATGGATCAAGTTTAAAACCAAAAAACTGTTTTAGGAGATAAACTTTATTTGGCATAACTTTATTCAAATAAGTTTTCTCCAATTTCTTCCACAATTCAGCAGTAGCCTTAGTTTCACAAATTTCTCTAATCACATTATCAGACCAATGCAAGAAAATAGTACTCCATGCAGTTTCGTCTTGTTCAGTCACCTTACTAGATTCAAGATCAGTGGGCCATGACTCATCAATTGTCTTAGCAGATTTTTGTTGAAGTAAAAGAGCTCTCATTTTCTGGCGCCAGAGACTAAAGTCTCTTTTGCCATTAAAAACTTTCATTTCAAATTTTGCTATTTTGAAAAATATGAATGAAAAGGATGTATGCAGATCAATCAGACACTAACAATAACTTGCAATGCAGATCAGTCAAGTATCAACACTCAAGAGATACAACAGAGAACACAAATTGTAAGTACAAAGACCAAAACTTATTCACAGAACTCTATCAAACTTGTATAATACTGCAAAATGATTTTCAGAAAACAAGATTATCAAGAATATAGACTTTGATCCAAGTAACCCTCAGATTCCAAACAACTCATGATTTCTGGACAAAGGAATTACAAGGAGCCAAGAATCAAGTTTTCACAAACACTGGCAGAATAAACTACACGGGGCAAATTATCCCAACAAGGCAGTAACCTCAACCAAGATAGAAAACTCAATCAAACAGTAAAACCAAATAGGGCAGCATCAACTAACAGAGCAATATCCACACAAGGCAATAAACTCAGTCAAGTCAAAAAAAACACCCAAACACATATGTACAGCTTTATTTATATGTAAATAATTCAAGAATGGATAGATCTCACCAAAAACCCCTTAGTTAGGGTTTCAAGAAATCGAAGCGCAATTCAAGAAAAAGGGTCACAGTGTCGAGATTAAGTGTCAACAATATCAAGAACTCCTTCCAGTCTGCTCTAATACCACTGATGGGAGAAGATCAATTAATTAACTCAAGATATTAACAACAATATATACTAGAAATAATAGAAATATAACTGAAACTATGAAACAGAGTATTAACTGAACAAAAATCAAATGAAGAACTGCAAAATGAAACAAAAACTTATCTTTTATTGTAGACGAATGTAGCCCACAGGCTAAACATTACAGTATGTGCTTCAACCTCAAGAATAAGCCACCGTATATACTCGAATCAAGACCTAAAGTAGAAATACAAAGAAGACACTTGGACTCGTCCTTTAATTTCACAGACAACACAAGAATCTCTTCAAAACTCACGGTTCACACAAGAACCAACCTCCAACATCAGTAAATCACATAGGCTATTAAAGGAAAAACTGAAATCAAATGAGATTATTTGATTTCATCAGTAAAGAGAAAAGAAAACTTGAAGAACAGCGCAGAGAGAACGAGTGAGCAGTAGAAGAATCTCGAAGCCAAATGAAGTCTCAAAACCCTAGAATCCGTATATAAATGGGTCACACAAACAGTCGCTAATCCAACGGCGTTGGCGGTGACACGTGGTGACTCCATAGGCGTCCATTTCATCAGGTAAGAAGAAAACACGGTTTCAATACCCTTCCACAAAAAAGAACATGTTTCGGCACCAACTAAAATAACACACTTTGGGCTGGGCTTTAATTTAAATCCAGCTGGGCCAACTCAATAAGCCCAATGGGCATTTGCATCATTGTGCCAATTTTTCTTTTATTTAGTCAATCAAACATACAAAAAGATGAAAATGAAATTTAATTTTCATAATCCATGAAAAATATAGCCCAATCAAACGGGGCCTAATATATAAGCTTAAAAGGCAATAACCAGTCTGTCCCCTTGATTTTATCCTTTTCTTTGGATTTGTAGATACAGTATTTTAGTGGCTCCCAACTGACCTAATAGTCTTGATTTGATTAATTTAAGTTTGTTTAAGATCAGATCAAAAGATAGAATCTTCATTTAATAAACTTTTAAAACCGTCTGTAGTAATTTGTAAAATAATTCTTGATTAATGTGTGTTTCCTAGAATTCACCAGAAATTATTAAACAACAAATCAATCTGCTAGTGTTAAGATTGGAATTGGGATGGATAATTAATTCTAACTGTCAACCTGAATGGTCATATTTAGTTGTTTTTTAAGAAATAGATAAAGTAGGATTTATAATTATTATATCGAAATCACCATTTGTTTATTTTGAACTACAAAAATGATTATCTGTAAGCACACCCAAAAACATATATGTCGAGGTGAAAGTTTGGCATAAATTCGTGAACCTAATTTTCATGGCATGGAAATATGGGATAACTTCGTATATGTTCGATGTACTTTTTATTTTCGACGAGCGGTCTGTTATTTAATGTGGACACACATGGTACAATGGTCAGCACAAAGGATTGCGATCCCGCAAGGATGAGCTAACCCCCAAAAACCCGAAAAACGACATAACGTGACACATGAATACATTATTTCTCATAAAAGTAGGGGACAATGTGGTGGAAAAGTTATATAAAAAATTGTAATTTATTTTTATAAATTTATTAATGTTTAACTTTAAAAACTATTTAATATTAATTAAGTAAAAAAGACCCCCAATTATTCCAATTTAACCAAACTTTTGACTTATTAAAAACTTGATAGTGATTTGTGAATTTTTCTAGAGACCGGAACATGAACATGAACATGAATGGAATCTTCGAGTGATTGTTGCAACAGGAATTTGATATCTGTTGGAGACACAAAAGAATTAAAGTCTATAATTAAGTTCGTGCTTGTGTAGAAGTAATTTTTTTTTTTTTTTTGAAAATTAATTCTCAACCATTTATTCTAAAAAGAATTATTTTTTTACAAATTCCTACTTTTTAATCACACATTCTCCAAAAAAATCACTTCCACGCTAACACTTTTCACTAAAAACTTGTAATTACAAAATCTCACAGTGAAGTGAAATTTATTAAAATTTTGAATATTTTTCGCAAAGTTTTCTTAAACTACGGGTAAAGTTTCCTAACTATATTAGAAAATAGAAAAAATATGAAAAAAACTGTGTTTGAAACAAAAACGTTAGCATTCTAAAAGTTACAGTGCAACCTAGTTAGGAATTGTTGAAAACTTGTTCTCTCCTTGTCTTGTCAAATAACTTAGAGGCTGTTCTCTTCGTATTTTAGTTTTTAGTTTTTAATTTTGAGTTTTGAATTTATTTTGCGTTTTATGTTTTGAGTCTTCATTTTGATATTGCTGAAAACGCGTTCTTTTTGTCATTTTGAAAAATTGTTTTAAAAAATAAAAAAAAATAAAAAATGAAATTTTGGCTTTATTTTAATTGAAAACAACCAAAAAACTTTTTTGGCGTTTTACGTTTTCTTTGTAAATTTTAAACCTGTTTTTGAAAATTCGTTTCTAAAAATTAAGTAAGTAAACATATTTCAATATTTTCGAAAACTGAAAATGATCTAAAATAACCTGAAAATAAAAAAGAGAACATCCCTTAGTTCTCTCAATTGGTAAGATTTGTCATTGACTAGGAGATTCTATAAATTCTAACTGGATCATGTGTTGACTATTAATAGATACTTATGATCCATGGTCATGGTGGGAATTGCAATAACCTATAGGACTTCTTGATCTTGTATGTGGTCTAAGCTCTCTTTACGAGTTTGAAATATTTTCTATATATTTTTCAACTTATGATGTGTGTTATTTGTTTACGAGGTTGAACGGAAGTTTGGATGAAATCGAGCTCATACACATATAACTGTGGTTATGCTCAACTTTAGTTCTATATTAGCCCCTATTTGGCCCTCATTTTGGGGTGTTGAAAAATTTTGGAATAATAATTGATGGAAGAATGTGTGATAATGAAAAGTTTTATATTTGTATGTAATATTTTTTTATTTGATGAATGTGTGGCTGAAATGAAGAGAGAAAAAAAAATTAATGTAATGTAATGAAAAAAAAATGGGGCCAGTCCAGATGGAGACTTTAAAGGTTGGTCGAGTTTAGAAACCCATAATTTATTTGTTAATTTTGTGCTAGTCATTTACTTTGAAAATTAATATAGTTTAGATTTTTAAAGATATAGTTCTAATAATTCAAGTTGATTGAAAATATAAAATTTAACGTAAGATGGCCATGTGAACGAATTGTGTCAATGTAAAATTATTCTTCTCGACTAATCATTCTACTATAAATATTAAAATGCTTTTTCATGTGAAGGAACAAGAATGTCCAACTATTGCAGGGGAGCGGTATAGGGTTAAATACACATTTGGTCTAAAAAGTTGTAGCAAAACTCCAAATTAGTCCTTCAACTTTTCTTTTTACCAATTTATTCACCAAGTTTTTCTAATAGTTTTAAATTTTACTGAGATTTTACCCTCTCAAAAAGAAAACTTGAATCCAAGTCAATTAACATGGAGAAATCTTGATCTAACGATTTCAATTTGATTGGTATTAGTTAATTTAACGTGAAATTCTAATGTATTAAAGACATTATGTACTAACGAAATGTTAGTTATAATATATAGCAAATTTTAACGATACTAAATATGAAATGACATAACTTAAAATCCTTTTTTTTTTCCCTCCTAATTGGATTTCACGTCTACTAATGTCAAAATGGATCTGGTCATCTAGGATGATCCACTCCTTAAAAATTGGATCGAAACTAGTCTGATCTTGTTCAACTTGTTCACAAGTTGGCACACTATAACGAAAGTGTCCTTCCGAGCTTTATTGTCTGGCCCAACGACCATAGAGGCCAACTTAGTTGACTTGATTATTAAATAATTCAAAAGCTACAAGTAAATTAAGAGAATGGTCTAGCTCTCTTTTAGTTCTCGACCTAATGGTTTTCCATTCTAAATTTTAATATGATTATTTATTTGTTTGTTTTTTGCATTTTTATGAATAACTTTTTTTGCTATAAATATTTCTTCATCCTCCATATTTTCACCCAATTTCCTATCGCTCACATGATATTCATTTTTTTTTTCAATTATGACTTAGTTTAAATCAGATTGAATTCTCATGAAAATTAAAAATGACAGATGGTTCGCCTATAATGTTAGCGGCTCATTGGCCAATCTAGTTCGCAATTTTGAAAGAGAGTAAGCCTAGTGCAAACTATATTTTAAATAAGTCGATTCAAACTCAAAATACGTCGAATTGCATTGGTCATATGCGGTGTTCACATCCCTAGTTTAACCATATTAGATTTCATAATCGTACAAGTAGATTGATCAAATTAGAATCTTTAGAAAACTTTAGTGACCAGTATTTGAGAGTTGTTGATATACTGTTTAAATTTTTAAAATATAAAAATAAGTGATAGATACTTGAGTATGACTTGTAAATTTTATGAAATATGTGGATAAAAAGTAGTTTGATCGATTAATAATATAAATCATAAATGGTAGTCAAACGAGGGCTTATTTGGAAGAAAATAAAGGTTAAGAAATTTCACTTCAACTTTAAGGACCAAAGTGTAATTAACCCAAACATCATGTGCCTTCACAACAGTGACCAAACTGTTACAAACAACAGAGTGGAGAGGAACGGCTCTTGTCCATCCTCTAATCGCACTCTTTCGCATTCTCTGAAATTTCCAATTATGCCCTCTTAACCTCCTTCACGATTTAAATAGAAATAGCGTCGGCAGACTTTCTTGGATTTTTCTGAAATCAAAAAATCCCATTTCAAAAAATCTTGCTCAAGTACACATGCTAACTATATTTAGGATAAGCAAATTAGAGAACCCAGAAGTGTTCAAATCTTTAACTCGTGATTTAAAGCTATGGCCCTTCAGTTTAGCTGTGTTGAAATGAAGATTAAGGCATTTTTTTGCTTCATGTTTGTGTTAATGGCGCCTTTATATGGCAGTGCAGCCAGGTTGAGCATAGAGAATCTTGAAGTTAAGAAGCACTTAAACAGTCTGAACAAGCCTCCTCTCAAGTCCATCAAGGTTCATCTACACACTCTTTTATCGTTCTGCCGTCGAAGAATAAAAGATTTGCGTGTACTTATACAATAATTGCTTGCTTATAGTGGTTTCATTTTGTGTTTGTGGATAATCAGAGCCCAGATGGTGACATCATTGACTGTGTTCATATGTCTCAACAACCAGCTTTTGGTCACCCTTTACTTAAAAATCATTCAATTCAGGTTAGAATTTTCCTCTATTTTATGTTTCTGTGGATTTTTTTTTTATTCGTTGTAAGTTTTTATTTGGTGTAGATGAGGCCTAATTATCATCCAGAAGGCCTATTGAGAGAAAAAAAAGTGGGAAAAAACGTTGAAGGGCCAAAGCCAATTACTCAGTTGTGGCACATGAATGGGAGATGCCCTGAGGGAACAATTCCAATTAGAAGAACAAAGAAAGAGGATTTGTTGAGAGCAAGTTCAATTAAGAGCTATGGGAAGAAAAATCACAGAAGCATCCCTAAACCAAAGTCTGCTAATCCTGAACCTGACCTTATCAACCAAAGTGGTCATCAGGTACTCCTTCCATAGACTACACGAATCTTTTTTCACGAGCCCTTTCAATTCATTCTTAGTTTGACATTAGTCTTGGTCAGTATCCATATACACACATTTGAATTGGAACAGATAAGGAAGAACAAAAGGCAAAAGAAAAAGGAACCCTTTTTCACTAAGTAGATTCTCAACTTTCTTGCTTTCTCTATTTTCAAAAAACTGTTTAAATGAATTTTTTGAGGGGGTATTTTGTTATTTTTGGAGTCTTTTAGCATGCTATAGCCTATGTTGAGGGAGACAACTATTATGGAGCAAAGGCCACCATAAATGTTTGGGATCCTAAAATTCAACAACCAAATGAATTCAGCTTGTCTCAGATTTGGATTTTGGGAGGTTCATTTGCCTCAGATTTGAACAGTATTGAGGCAGGTTGGCAGGTAATTTTCACCATAATTATTCCATTCTTACAAGCATTTTTTTACCAATAATTTAATGCAATCTTAATTTGATAATGTTACTGGTGTGCACCAATTATCTGTATAACAGGTTAGTCCAGATTTATATGGAGATAACAATACAAGGCTGTTCACCTATTGGACAGTAAGCCCTCAAATATTTCCTTAGTTCAACATATTTTACAGCTAGCGTATATGATACTAGAGTTTAATGGTGTCATTTGTGTGCTGAAATTTGGGGAAAAAAATGACAGAGTGATTCTTATCAAGCCACGGGCTGCTACAACTTGCTGTGTTCAGGCTTTATTCAGGTCAATAATGAAATAGCAATGGGGGCCAGCATCTACCCTATTTCTGGCTACCACACTTCCCAATATGATATCAGCATTCTTGTCTGGAAGGTAATTTATTATTAAAATACATTGAACTGCCTGTCCCACTTTATATGACTAAAATGCTTTGAAATTCAAATCTCTTAGCTGTTCTTCAATAATATAACTATGTAACAGAAGAGTCATGCTGCACTGCCATCCTCATTGACCGATAAATTGGCATAATGTCACATGGTATTCTATAATCAATTATGCTAGATATACATTCTTCTGTGCTTCTTTCCTTACGCTCCCCCATGTGACATAATCTAGATAGTAAAGAGAAAGATTGTTGGAGAAATTAAAAGGGATGATAGTGCCATGAGGCAGAGCATCATTTGACTGATTTAAACACAATCATTTTCATCCATCTACAGATATGTGAAGGAGGATGGTAGATATCATCTTGCAAAGTAGCAAAATTCGTAACTGACAAATGAGTATCTCTTAGCCTCCTTTTAGACAAATTTATATATGATTTATAAATTCAGACAAAGTTACACATTATTTTTAGAGTAATGTTATTCATCATTATTGGTATTAAGCACCAATTTTGATGGTAATTACATGACATTAAATGATATGTTCATTTAAATACAAAGTCACATGACTCGTTTAATTGAACATCTAAAATGTAGCTACCATAATTGTCGTTTTAGTACTCATGGTGCTAGATAACACTATTCTTAATTTTAATCACATATTTATAACTACTACTTATTATTATTCACATATTTAGTGAATCTTCTACATCATTCAAGGAATCTCATACTAATTCATGAAATTTTTTGAATAGGATGATCTTACATGCACAGATGGTAGGATTTATCATTTAAATCCTAATATTTCAATTCTCGAATCTTTCAAATTATGACACATCGATATTTGAAGTGATAATAAAGAATAGATCTCGAATGTCGATGTGTCATGATTTGAATGGTTCGGAATTTGATGTGTTATAATATAAATGATGGTCCTACCACATGTACATCCAATATTGTTCTACCGAAAATTTTATCCTGGCTAGCTAAGGAGTAACGACCACTTTGTAGTACTGAATATTCTAGTCCTAAAATAGCCTCCATTGGGCATAATTACGGACTTAACTTTTGGTATTACAAAAGATCGTCATACCTTTGTATTGGATAATATGGCTAGTAGTGCCATTTTTTCTGATGCAGAAGATCGCAAAAAGATATTGGTCATGTCTTCTTGCTACTCATCTTAAGGTTATCAAAGTTGTCTAAAACTAAAGAAGAACGACAGAAAAACATATAAATTATTTAGAGATAGAACTGGTTACATTCTGTCCTTTATGGAGGGAAGCTCCTTATATAGATGAGGAGACCTTTCACATCATCATGACTTTCTAATATTTTAATAAAGTAGAACAATAAAACAATCTACATTAAAACTTTTACAGATTCAATGACAATTATTAAACAATACACTAGACAACTTAAAGACTTTTACAGACACAAGGACAATTATTTAAACAAAATAACAAACTTCATAGGGACACTTAAAAAAGCAGAAATCTGCTTTTCTTTAAAAGGTGCAATTATTACAAACAATAAAAAATTTATGCAAATCTGCTTTTTCTCATGGGCTAATTTACTACATCTGTCCTACCAAGGTGTCTCAAGGTTTGCTACTAGTCCCATTACCTTTGAATTATTTGAATCAAAATGTAGTCCTTAGTGTTTCCATCAAGGCCAATTGTGAGGATCGAGTTTTTTTTTTCAAAAACCTTTTCGTCCAATTTTTCAACATTATCCTGATTTTTGGGATCAAAATTATATGGTTGTGTTTCATAATCATATGGATCTTGGGAGACTTGATAAACATTGTAATTATAATTAGCAATTTCGGTATTCAGATTATTTGGTCTTAAATTGTTGTTGTCCATAAGTTGAGTGTTGTCATTGAATTGTTCAAAACTACTCTACAATTTTTTTACGGAGTTTTTACCCAATCATTAAACCATTACAAAACATGCTGAAGAAAGATGCACTTTTAAAGTCCACAGAACAAATAGAAGTCATTGGAAAAATCCAACAGAAAGTTCAAGGTCTTCCAGCTTTGTATATTCCCATCGATGAAAAATGGATTTTGCAAACTGATGCAAATGATTTGCATTGGGCAGCAGTTCTTTTGGAAGAAAAGTACGATAAAAGAGATATATGTGGATACAAAATTGGATTAATTTTAGAAGCTGAGAAACATTACCATTCAACTTTCAAGAAAATCTTAGGAGTCGAATGTGGCATTGAGAAATTCCAGTTCCATCTCATTGGTCATAAATTTTTGATTGAAATGGATATGTCAGCATTTCCTAAAAAGCTTTCATACACACAAAAAACAAGTCCCGAACTTTCAATTGCTCAGATGGGCACAATGGTTTTCGAATTTCGAGTTTGATGTCAAACATATAAAAGGGAAACCAATCTCCTTCTAGATTTACTCACCAGGCCAAAAGTCCCTCATATCCAACACATTCCTATAATCTGCATGATGAGTTATTCATCATCTTCACGTCCATCTTCATTTTCCCTTCCAAGCTCCTTCTCAAATATAGAGTCTATTCCTCCAGAACTCCACACATTCATCAAAACCAAAACCATTCACTCCAGAGCAAAATAATTCACGTTCAATAAACAATCCATAGTCATCGGACAAATAGGAATTGGAACACTTGGCGGTCTTGGATTCCATCCACACTATCCTTTTTTTTTTTCACTCTGTTTCACATAGCTCCATATCAAGCAGTTTCAATTTTTTTTAAAGAACTCCTTTGCTTGTTATGGTATCTGTTGGAACTTATCCAAATTGGTAATTGTGTTTATTGTCAATGCTTCTCTTGAATGGTTTAAAGGAATCGATTTCAAAGTTTAAACACGTTTGATCTATTTCAAGAAGAGCATTTGAGGCAAAGAAATTTTTCAAATGGCTTTATTCTATATCCCATTGGATAAAAATGTTTAAAGCATTTTCTTTAAAGTTTAAAGACCTTCGGACTTCTCAACAAAATGTTTTCGTAATCATGATCTTTCAAAGACGGGGTTATTTTTACAGATGAAGGTTTATATGAGCATTTCTCCCATATCAAAGAATATGTAGTTCATTTCGAGACTGGGAAAAGTGTCCAAAAGAATTACGAGAATTTCAAGGGAAAATGGCTAAAATTAATCAAACTACTCCTCCTCCGATTTGGCCAGATATAGAAGACGATGCTCCTTGTGAGCTTTTGCCATTGGATTATGCTTTGAAAATTTAACAAGGTATCAAAGCATATAGCGAAAAATGCCAACTTTTTTGGATAGATGTTTGGACACCATCCAACGGAATCTTGTGAGTTGATGTGACACATTGGAACTAGCTTTTTCTTGGACAATCACACCAAAGCCTTGGAGAAACATCCAAATACTTAGAAAGGACCTTGGAAGGGCAGCAACTCTGTCAAAAATTATATAGTAGTTTTGAACAACTTAAAGACAATACTCAACATATGGACACCGGTAATTCATGACCAAGTAATCTGAATATCGAAATTGCAAATTACAATGACAATGTTTATCAAGACTTCTAAGATCAATATGATTATGAAACACAATCATATGATTTTGATTCAAAAAATTCATATAATCTTGAAAAATTGGAAGAAAAGCTTGTTGAAGAAAAGTTTGACCCTCACAATTGGCATTGGTGGAAATAATAAGAGCTACCTTTCGATTTAGATTATTCAAGTGTACGGGACTAGCCGCAAGCCTTGAAAAAGGTTGATAAGACAGATGTGATAAATCAGTCCATGTGAAAAAACATCTTTGCATAAAGTTTTTGTCGTTTGGAATAATTGTACTTTTCCCTGCTTTTTTAAGTGTCCATTTTTAAGTTGTCATTTTGTCTAAATAATTGTATTTGTTTATGTAAAAGTCTTTTAAGTCATATGTCGTCTTGTTTAATAATTGTCTTTGAATCTGAAAAAAATTTAAATTCGGTTGTTTTATTGTCCTACTTTATTAAAGTAGTGGTAAATTAGCGTAGTGTTGATGGTCTCCTTATCTATATAAGGCCAGAATGTAAGCAGATTTATCTCTAAATAACAAGTGTGTTTCTTATCTTCGTGAATTTCTAAGATTTTCACTCGTTTTTCTTTAGTTTTAGACACGTGATAATTTGGGATAAGTAATAAGAACAAGATCTGAGTAGTATAATGAGTATGCTCTGCGCCTCTGAGGATCCTCTACATGAAAAATGGCACTATTGACCGTATAATCTACTACGAGGTATGACATTGTAACATCAAAAGTCAGGCCCATGATGATGCCCTAGGAAGTTAATTTTGGGGATAGAATACTGAGTAATGGTTGTCACTCCGTCTCTATCTTGGTATCAAATATTGTATATTCACGTAATATTAGTATTGTGGTATCTAGACCATGGTTTTTGGACTATTGAAATCATTGGAACTAGCCTTTAATAGTCGATAAATTAGACATATACGCTTCCTCAGTCACCAGAAACACAATGTCTAGTTTTCAATTCAATTTAATCTCCACTCTCATTTGCAGGACTAGAGTTGCCTTAGGTTCATGTAAATTTTGTTTAGACTAGAGTTGCCTTAAGTTCAAGTAAATTTTGTTTATTATGTAGTCCAAAATACATTTTATTGAATAGATATTTTAAAATTTTGGCAGGACCCCAATGAAGGAAACTGGTGGATGCAACTTGGGGGTGAGTATGTACTGGGATACTGGCCACAATATTTATTTTCATACTTAACAGATAGTGCAACAATGATAGAATGGGGAGGAGAAGTAGTGAACTCACAATCAGATGGACAGCACACCACAACACATATGGGGAGTGGCCATTTCCCTGAAGAAGGATTTGGCAAAGCCAGTTATTTCAAGAATATTCAAGTAGTAGACGATTCAAACAAATTAAGGCCTCCAAAAGATATTGACACTTTCACCGAGCAGTCAAATTGCTACAATGTACAACTTGGCAAGAATAATATTTGGGGCAATTATTTCTACTATGGAGGCCCTGGTAGAAACCCTAATTGTCCATGATCCTATATTAGGAAATATTTTGAATTTTTATGCAAAACCCAGTGTAAATGACTTTTAATTGTTGGTTTTGTTCCTCCAAAACCACTCTTTTAGGATTGATTAGTATAGTAAAATGTGAATGTGTTCTTTATGTATTAGGTCTTGCTTCTATTAACATTTCCACATTAATGTTGGAGATGGGTGGTGCTAGGGGTGAAGTTTCTTTTTTATGGAAAATTATTTTATGATAATTCCGAATTGGAGTGATTGATTATCATTTTGAGGTGTTCTATATGCTCGAGTCTCTGTAAGGGAATTACCTGTGGAAAGGCTTATACTTTTTGTATTCAATGATCTCTATTGATCAAAGCAAAAATACTAGCAAAACCATTAACTTATTTATTTGTTAAACCGCTTCATTGAAAAGATTATGACAAACCTTCCCGAGATTTATGACTATTTTAAATATACCACTATAATTCTAAAAATTATAGAAACTTAATCTAAGGTTTGTTTTCAATAATGGATTCCCCCTTTGTTAGCCAAAAGTATAGTTCTATCTCCTGTTATATATTGATTTATGATATAACTTCAAATTATTATTGAATAATATTTTACTTAGTGGTAGCAAAATAGCTCGTGGGCTCGCAAAGTTCGGG
>CAIGRF010403484.1:18914-29732 GCA_903798235.1 Fraxinus ornus
ATGGAAAATATTATTTTATTGAAGAATGTGTGGTTGAAAATGAGTAGAAGAATGAGAATGAGATTTTTAATGGGAATCAAACGGGGCCTTAATTATCAGTAAACAAACCCAGTGTTATCTGCAGATCCACTGGGAAATTCCCACAGTCCATCTCCACATTCACCAATCGAAGTCCTCTCGCAGCCGTCGGTTCTAACTCCAGAAACACCATCCCCTGCTCCTTCCCCCTCACTTGCCTCCCCTCCTGTGCCTATGCCTTTAGATCCCTCTCCAGCACCATCTCCAGCACTAACAAATTCTTCTTCTCCTAACAAATCTCCGACATCGACGCCGACACTGGCTCCTGTACCGAATGTAGTAGGCGAAGAGGAGGTAAATACAGGTAATGTGGGGTTAAAGAAAGACTTCTCCTTTGCCGGGAGGAATGCTGGGCAAAAAGTCGGTGTGGCAATCGCAGTGGTCGCAGGAGCGTATACCATCACTTACATTCACTCTCCTCTCCCGTCCACCATCGATATTTGGATTTTGGGATTTCGAGCTTGAAGTCGAGAGGGCAGATTTAAGAAAAGGGAACCCCAAATTTTGGCTCGAAATTTTTGTTTGTTAGTGATTTTTAATTTCCACAGCCAGAGTCTGCTGCTAAACCAATCACCACCGTATCACCAACATAGCATGTTATTTGGGTGGTAGTTCTTCTGGTGGTTGTGGTGGTGGTTTTTTTTAAGAAAACTAGCTGTTTTTGGTTAAATCCCAAGTGGGTTTTTGTAGGTTTTGAGATTGAACAAGTAGAAATGAGAGATTGAACTGTGTATACTGTGGAAACTGCCATTTTCTCTTAAAAAAAAAATGGTGTTGGTGGTGGTGAGGAGGCGGAGGGAGGGGGAAGGAGAAGAAGAGGAGAGAAATAATTTTTATTTTTATTTTTGGTTATTTTTAATATTTTAATAATTTATTTGGACTCGTTTGTACTTTTTAAAAAGTTTAGGAGTAAGATTGCAAATTGTTCTTTATTTTTATTTTATTTATATAGGAGGGTATAATGATCATTTTACCTTGAAAAACAGTGAAAATGACGTTCAGTGCAAGGAAATGTTGAACGTAGGGGCGAAAATGCAAAAAAAATGAAACGTAGGACGTTTGCACATTACATGACAAACGTAGAGACGTTTTGTGCTATTAAACAAGTAAAAACATGTTTGAAACGTAGGGACGTTTTCCGCATTAAGTGTCAAACGTACTCATGACGAACAACATGCCAAAAATGTCATATTGCCTATGTTCCCAGGATTGATGATGGGCTTCTACGTATCAGGGATGAGCTTCAATCTGTTAAGACAGAACAATTTGCTCTTTCCAAAGATCTAGATCAGTCGAGGAATAAGAAAGCTTTACTTCTCAACCGCCTCGAAAATACCGAGATAAAACTGGCTTTCTTGGAGTTCGACATTTCTACAATGAAGGCTAACAAGCGAAACCTTGTGGAGGAGTCCATGTAGGATGAGGAAAGCAGGGTCCATGAGATTGTTAGGGACTTACATCCTAAGTAGGATTTGAGTTTGGTGGAGGTTTGAAAAAAGAATGCTAAGGACATTTTTCTCATTGAAAATTGAAAAAATCCATCAACTGCGAGGCTTCTGATAATCTCTCTACTCAAACTTGCATCTATTCTTCCCAGTGAAGCTGCTGTTATAGATAAGCCGTTGATGCTTCTGTCGTGGCTCCTCATCTTTCCTTCTAAGCGAATGAGCCCTTGAAGGGTAACACTCCTCTTGGCCAAGACGATCCCTTCTTAAGGGGGATACGGTTGTTGTCATTTTCCCTATTACAAGTACTTTGTGCATTATAATAACATGTCATGACATTTGAGTTTGTCTGAACGTGGTCTCATCCTTTGACAACAATTTCTTTGGGGTAGAAATCAATCCCCTTCTTCAGTTGAAATTTCTTTAATAGGATAGGCTTCGCCTTTTGTCTGAAATTTCTTTGGCGGGTTGAAACTCGTCCCTGTCTCTCTATTTCTGTGAACACTATACTAGGTTTTCACCATTGGTCTACATTTCAAGACCCATGCCTACTTTAGTACTTGCGATGTTATCTTTACTGGTGGTCCGATTTTTCAACCCAGCCTTCATAGCATCAAACACTTTCTTTCTTAGAGAAAGATTTTCAAACATGTTTTTGCTATGTTTGACCATAAATATAGTCTTACCTTTTAAGAGTTTTGGGGCAGCTTTTTGTAGGACGCTAAAATAATATTCTCGCGCGGCATCTTGGCTTCTTTCAATACAAGATATGCCTTGGGAAATTTCAAGTTTCAGGCATAAGTGCTGGATATAAGTTACGACTTTCAATTTCTTCCAAACGGGTCTTCCTACGATCTCGTTGTAAGCAGATTTACTATCCATGACTAAGAAGTCCATATGTCCTTAAAATACAATTTTCCTCTTCGTTGACTTCAACTGTGAATGTAATTTGTCCCCATTGGGATCAAATCGTCCCTAGTGAAACCATATATAGGTTCGGCCATTGGTATCCAAGGGTGATCAACTTGGATTTGGTCAAAATTACTTCCAAACAAGATGTTAACAGAACTACCATTATCTATCATCATGTGGCTAAGGTCGTTACTAGTTATTATTCCCGTACTATTAATGCATCGTAGTTGGGATATATGATTCCATGCTCATCATTGCTATAAATAATGATAAGAAGAGAAACAAGTTTAAGGTTACCTCGAATCCAGAATATCTCCTAACAAGAGCCCAGTACCTGGCCAGCCCCCATGGCCGCTCGTGCTGGATCCGCCTGGATTCACCAGTAGCCACCGTGGAGCCTGAAGGAGATGAGAGGTTTGCCTCTTTTTTTTTTAAGCAGTGAGCCTTTGTTTTGGGCATTTTTTTTTTCCTTTTTTAGGATTTTAAAACATACGCCCAACTACCAAAGGTTTGCTCGGTGCCGCTGATGATTGTTCTTAAAAATGGCAGCCGGTGGATAAAGTGGAGAGAGAAGACTGGTGTTGACTTTAAAATGAGGAAGATGAAGTGGCTGTAAGGCCTTCTTTTAAGAATTTGGGCCTCTTTTAGTTGGGCCTTTTATTTTTGTGAAAATTGCACCATCTACCTAGTATTTAATAAATATTTAAATATTATTTTTTAAATTTTGAATATTCAATAATTACTATTTTAAGGTAGTAAAAATGAAATGTGAAATATTACTCGTCTCCTACTATTTAAATATGGCGTCTGATTTTACTCCACCAAACATTCTCTACCCTATGGTGCAATTGAATTTTAATCCACCCAACACGCCATATCCATATGTCCATGTTTGTCCATGATTCAAAATCCCCAATCTTGAGTTTTAGATATTTTTTGAATATTGATCCTATCATGAACCCCGATGGTCGAAATCTTAAAATTATTTCAAAACATTATTCAATCACAAATTTAGCATAATCTTTAGCCCATATTTTGATTCGAAAAATGCATTTCAAGGTCATTCCTTTCAGCGTGATAATGGCTCAGTTGTCCATATAATCTTTACCGAGGTACAACAAACATTATCCGCCATTGAAATCAAGAAAATTCAGTTGTAGTACCATTTTCAAGTTTAATATTAACTCCAATTATGACATCTCGAAAGAGCCAATCAAGTGTGTGTTCAAGAAAGAACAAGCAAAAATATGATATCACATCCATGCTGCAGATCTAAATCGTAGAGTTGTATTTTTTTTAAATTATGGGTTGTAATGAATTTTATTTTCATATGTATATACTTTTTACGTTTTAGTGCATTTACATATGTATTGAATTATATTTTTGGTTATTACAATCGTTGATTGTCGACGGTCATCGGTCATCGGTCTTCGCCCGTGCTAAACTAAAAGTCTAGATTCAACCATGTCTCCTAAGCTGGATTTCTGGCGACATGAGCCTAGCTCCTTTGTTCATTCGTTGTATCTCTGCCAATATAGGGGCCTCCGATTATGATGTTGGTCTCTTTAATCAGGGATACAAAGCTAGGAGTATTTGTTGGAATTGGTTTTGGTTCATCTTGTTCTGTTCTGCTTTCATGACTTTGTCTTCTTGATGGATAAGGTGGTCTTCATCCTTCAACCGTTCCCTACTAACCTCCTTGTTGGCTTTGTAGCTTAGTCTTTCTCAAAACTTCGTAACATTAATCTGTATTTTGTTCTCCCGAGTGATGACTCTTATAGAATTTCATCTTTTAAACCATAGGGGAAAGACGTTCTTCCTTTGGGCTCCACAAAATGCCAATTTTGTTGCTTCGGCAATTTAAAAGAATGTGCGGAAGTTTTATCTTTAATTTTTTTGTTCGTACTTCTTTCTGTTGGTGATGGTATCCACCATTTGGATCTTACCTTGGATTGAGTTCACCAACTGATAGTGGGATGTAGGATTTTGGTTGCAAACGTCCCGCCAGAAGAGAATCTCCATCAGCATACCGTTCCATAAGGCATCTCTGGCCTTCTCGTCTAAACAGTCCCATAAGCTATCAGTCTGATGATACACCGTGCGAAATAACTCCTTAAAGGTTCTCCTTGAGGAGTCATGAGTCATTCACTCACGTTGCTGGAGCTTGTCCCAATCTACTTCTAGCGAACGCTCCCAAAAAGGCTTGTTTCAATTGTAGCTAACTTCTGATGTCCTAATAGCAATTTATTGTAACACCTTTTAGCTAGTCCATTTAAAGTAAAGTTAAATCCCAGGCATTTTAGTGTAGGATTTGCCTTTTTTGTTTCATAAATGTAATGTACTCGAATAGATGGTACATGAGATCTCATTTCCCATTATATTTATCCATTATAGGAGGAATGAAACTATCCAAGATTGGTGCCTCCTTGATTTCCTTAGAAAAGAGTATGCACTCATCATCATCATCCATCTTGTATGACCTAGCTGGATGATCTTCATAGTCTTACGTGGGAAAAGTACTGTTTGATGCACAGTCATAATTTAGTTCTCCGATCTCCTACCGCGAGAACTAAACTCGTCTATAGACCTTCCTGCTACATTTTTATATTCATACCGCTTCTTTTTTTCTTCTCTAAATTATCATTGGTCTTTGAAACCTGTAAACAGTTGCTTTTTTCGTAGAAGGAACTGGCAACGTTCTTTTCTCCATTTATTTTTGAATCGTCCAGCCAATATTTTTCCTAGATTTTCAATTTTAGCATACAGTTCTGCGGTTAGCATTTTTAGGCCTTTTATCATTTCTTGTATTGTCTCTACAATAGATGCTTTCTCTCTTAAGCGACGGCGCTAAGCCAAAGAAATATTTGTTTGCAACTTTAGCAGTGTCTCCTTCCACTATCGTTTTGGATTGGCATTGATATCAAAGAGTTCGCTGCCTCTATATCCTTTGACTACAGCTTTTGGTAATAATTCTTTCTCCGAAGTCCCATTCATAGGGTTCATTGTTTTAGATGCTATGCCGAAATTTCATGGTTTACTTTGTTCAAGTTTTTCGATGGACATCACCATTTTGTTGACAGTACAAATTGAATTAAACTATTTTAATGATGAAACAATTACAATTGAATATAAATGTAAATATAAAGGCTTAATAGCACAAAACGTCCATACGTTTGGCATGTATTGTGCAAAACGTCTTTACGTTTCATTTTTTTTTCATTTTCTCCCCTATGTTCAACATTTTCTTACGCTGAACGTCATTTTCACTATTTTTCAAGGTAAAATTATTATTATACCCTCCTACATAAATAAAACAAAAAAACAAAAATAAAGAACAATTTGTAATCTTACTCCTAAACTTTTTAAAAAGTACAAACGAGTCCAAATAAATTATTAAAATATTAAAAATAACAAAAAAAACTCTTTCTCTCTTCTCCTCTGCCTTCTCCACCACCTCCGCCGCCGCCAACTTTCATTTAGCTTCCATTTTTTCCCTACTTAATTATCAGTAAACAAACCCAGTGTTATCTGCAAATCCACCGGGAAATTCCCTCAGTCCATCTCCACATTCACTAGCCGACGTCCTCTCGCAGCCGCCGGTTCTATCTCCAGAAACACCATCTCTTGCTCCTTCCAACTCACTTGTCTCCCCTCCTGCGCCTCTGCCTTCAGATCCCTCTCCAGCACTAACAAATTCTTCTTCTCCTGACAAGTCTCCGACATCGATGTCGACACTGGCTCCTGTACCGAATGTAGTAGGCGAAGAGAAGGTAAATACAGGTAATATGGGGTTAAAGAAGGACTCCTCCTCCGACGGGAGGAATGCTGGGCAAAAAGTCGGTGTGGCAATCGCCGTAGTCGCAGGAGCGTGTACCATCACTTACATTCACTCTCCTATCCCGTCCACCGTCGATATTTGGATTTTGGGATTCCGAGCTTGAAGTCGAGAGGGCAGATTTAAGAGAAAGGAACCCCAAATTTTTGTTTGTTAGTGATTTTTAATTTCCACAGCCAGAGTCTGCTACTAAACCAATCACCACCGTATTACCAACAGAGCATGTTATTTGGGTGGTAGTTCTTCTGGTGGTTGTGGTGGTGGTTTTTTTTTTAAGAAAACTAGCTGTTTTTGGTTAAATCCCAAGTGGGTTTTTGTGGGTTTTGAGATTGAACAAGTAGAAATGAGAGATTGAACTGTGTATACTGTGGAAACTGCCATTTTCTCTAAAAAAAAAATGGTGTTGGTGGTGGTGAGGAGGCGGAGGGAGGGAGAAGGAGAAGAAGAGGAGAGAAATAATTTTTATTTTTATTTTTGGTTATTTTTAATATTTTAATAATTTATTTGGATTCGTTTGTACTTTTTAAAAAGTTTAGGAGTAAGATTGCAAATTGTTCTTTATTTTTATTATTTTTATTTTATTTATATAGGAGGGTATAATGGTCATTTTACCTTGAAAAACAGTGAAAATGACGTTCAGTGCAAGGAAATGTTGAACGTAGGGGCGAAAATGCAAAAAAAATGAAATGTAAGGACATTTTGCACATTACATGACAAACGTAGGGACGTTTTGTGCTATTAAGCCTTAAATTTATGTAATATTGTTTGAACAACCTATCATATCTTTCATATTTATTTTTTGTGCTCGTAACAGTTATAGGTATGACAACATGGCCCAAGGGTGGGCGAGGAAAGGTCGGCCTCGTTGTATCGTGCCTCGAAGAGAATTTTCACAAAAATGTTTATTGAAATATATATATAATATTATTGGACTTGTACAAAAAATAAAATATACTCTTTATGATAACTTATTTTTAAAGATGCTCTTTACAATGAATTAGACACCCTTCAAAATGACGAACAATACCGTTTAGAGAATCTTTTGACTATAAAACTTACATTCCAAAAAAAGGTTGAACCCCAACCTTGAGGGTCCGCCCCGCCCCGCCCCGTTCCGGGATGTGCCTCAGAAGGATAGGGTACAAGAGCTGTTATATTAGTGTTCACAAAGAGTTCAATTCACAACCTTGTTAAAGGCAGGAATCGAACCCTCACACTGTGACTGTCAACTCAACTGAAACTACCTCACTCATATCCTACGCACCACTAAGCTATGCCCCGGGGGCCAAAAAAAAAAAAAACTTACATTCCATTGTGGATGTTGCTGTGTGGTTGGTTTACTTTTTTGTTCTACACAACAAAACACTAACAAATTTTTAATGTTTTAATTAATGTTAAATATCTTTTTTTTCCAATAAAATAATAAAATAAATTATATATTTTAAAGTGAAGTTTCGTTCCTTTTTTTTTTCTTTCCAAAATAGTATTTTCACGTGTCGTGTCGTTTCGTACAACCTTACTACATTAACATTTTTTTATAAATGAGTGACGATACTCGAATTTAGAATATAAAGTTTGCATGTTATGAGTATATGTTGCAATAGTTCATCTAATTTTTTTTAAAATCAAATCACATTTAGGAGTGTCCGTGAGTCGGTTCGGTTCGGTTCCAGAATTTTCGGGTATTTAATAAATGGACTCGTCGGGTCCAAATATAATTATGGAACCGTTCGGGTTTGGTTCCGTTCGGTTTGGTTTGGTTCAGTTCCGTTCGGTTCCATACCATAATTAATTTTTTTAACATTTACAACAATACTACATAAATACAACTAATGACATTTTCATTCGTAACTTTTACGAATTAAGGTAGCATAATTTAAAAACACATAAATAAAAGTTATAGGTATGACAACATGGCCGAAGGGTGGGCGAGGAAAGGTCGGCCTATTTGTATCGTGCCTCGAAGAGAATTTTCACAAAAATGTTTATTGAAATATATATAATATTATTGGACTTGTACAAAAAATAAAATATACTCTTTATGATAACTTATTTTTAAAGATGCTCTTTACAATGAATTAGACACCTTTCAAAATGACGAACAATACCGTTTAGAGAATCTTTTGACTATAATACTTACATTCCAAAAAAAGGTTGAACCCCAACCTTGAGGGTCCGCCTCGCCCCGTTTCGGAATGTGCCTCAGAAGGATAGGGTACAAGAGCTGCTATATTAGTGTTCACAAAGAGTTTAATTTCAAACCTTGTTAAAGGCAGAAATCGAACCCTCACACTGCGAATGTCAGCTCAGCTGAGACTACCTCAATCATATCCTACGCACCACTAAGCTATGCCCTGGGGGCCAAAAAAAAAAAAACTTACATTCCATTGTGGATGTTGCTGTGTGGTTGGTTGACTTTTTTGTCCTACACAACAAAACACTAACAAATTTTTAAAGTTTTAATTAATGTTAAATATCTCTTTTTTTCCAATAAAATAATAAAATAAATTATATATTTTAAAGTGAAGTTTTGTTCCTTTTTTTTTCTTTCCAAAATAGTATTTTCACGTGTCGTGTCATTTCGTACAACCTTACTACATTAACATTTTTTTTATAAATGAGTGACGATACTCGAATTTAGAATATAAAGTTTGCATGTTATGAGTATATGTTACAATAGTTCATCTAATTTTTTTAAAAATCAAATCACATTACCTGAGTATTTTATTATTAACAAAGAAAAAGGAAAGCTATAGCTGGGAGGGGGGCATAGAGAAATTTCCAACAAAACAAGAATAAGTAATGGAGGTTATATTACCACCACAATAAGTATTTTGTACATTACAAGTTTCTTATTTACTTAAATAACCATGAGTAAAATGACATAAAAAGGATGAAAGTATGGTTCTGAGTATACTTTTCATAAACACACCAAAACAATTTATTTACTTAATTTTGCAAGTGCGAAAAATAATTAGGTCTAAAGCAAGTGCAAAAATAAGGTGTTTTTAACTGTGGTATTTTAGACATGATTGAAAAAAATTGTCCTCGAAATAATAATAGGAGGAAAGATAAGGAGATAGATGGGATGAATGTCATCACTAGTTCGAGTTATGACTCGAGTGAGGTTAATTGAGAGTAAACCTAGTTGCATGTGCATCTATGTGTAATCATTTTTGCGCGTATGATTGCTTAATCCTGCTGCATGATTATATGTTACATTTCAATATATTTGATGTGTTTTTTCATGAATTTGAGAGCAATATGATTACTTTGTGTAATGTGTTTGCATGCATAATGGGTTGAGATCTTGGCATACTTCGTTTGTTCTGTGAGTAGTGTGAGATCGTTTTCTTCTTTATCATTGTGAGCTTGTGTGGTTTGTGAGATTATGTGAAGCAACCAGGGAGGATTATTTTCTTTCTTTGTGAGCTTCTTCACTAAGCATAGTAAAGTAACCAACTCTTTCTTTTATTCTCTTTGTAATGGCATCCTAATCCTTCCCTTTTTGAGATAAATCATTTGTGGACTTCTTGAGCATTGGTGTTGACCTTGTGGTACACTTGTCGATTTAAATTGAGCATTAACCTTTGTCGTCTCCAAAGATGTCGATTTTGCCATAGTGGGTTTAGGATGCATTAATAGTAAGTGTGAGGATGTCTATTGGCAATATAGAGTATAGATACCTAATGGTACATTGATGATATGTTTTGAGAATGTGGAAAGTGTGACATTTGGATCGCGAGTGGAGAAGTAATTAAATGTTGGAATCCTTTATATGTGAATATCCTAATTAGGTTGAGTGGGAGATAGACACTTTTATCACTTCTATTATGTGGAGATCCATTATCCACTTAGGTTAAGAGAAGTGATGTCATGATAGAGGATTATCTAGTGGACTTAGAATATATTATGGTTTACTAGTTAAATATGAGTTAGTAATCAGTCTAGTGGCAGGTGGACGATGAGGTGAGATGTGTGTTCTCAAGGTGTGAGCGACACAGGATGGGATATGATAAGTGTGGTGAGATCTTTTTGTAGGGTCATTTATACATTTGTTGCACATGTGTTGGCCGTTTGATTGATTAACTTGGTGTTAGTCAATTGTTTTGTTTGAATATGTTTGAAAAGATCAAAGTGTTATCCTATGTTATATCTCTATCACATGTTATTTGTTCTTGATTGATTACTGTGATTACTTTCCTCTACTTGGATTTTTTGACCTTAGCCCTGGTGAGTATATGGAGTAGGTATAGTATGTGTTTTGGGCTCGAGACACAAGGTAAAGTCTGTTATCCCAATTTTATTAGTTACATTGATTATGCAAGTATAAACTTTATGTCTTGTTTGCTTGCAGATTGATTGTGTATAAAGGTGAAGATTTCTTGGGTTTTGACACCTAAAAAATTCGAACGATAATTTCAAATAGATGTCAGATAATTTATCAACACCATATACTTGGCTCGACCTGAAAAAACCAACACTTGTAGATGGTCCAAGTTTACTTAGAATTGGCATTTGTTTGTTGGTAGCCCATTTATCTTGGTT
>CAIGRF010403521.1:7208-25880 GCA_903798235.1 Fraxinus ornus
CGGCTTTTCAATTAATTTCCACCCTCTTAATTGTGATTAGCAACAACATTAAATAGGCTAAAGGTAGGTTAGGCTTTTAGGTCAAACGTTAGGGCCCAATAACAAAAGGGATAAGTGGGCTAACATCTTAAAGCCATCCAAAACGTTCGGGTCGGGTCATGAGCAACACTAATATAATTAGGCTACTTCGAATGGCCCAAGTGGGTTACGTGATTCAATTGATTCGATTGTGGTGTCAACATATCATTTCAATCATCGACCGAAGCCTATGAAATATTATCCAACATCGGTTTTACATCATAGCCCGGATTTATTGGGTATCAAAAACCCAACAATATTATATTCAAGTTAAAGTGATTTTTTGAAGTTTTCATTATTATAAATTTATTTTTCTATTTTTCTGCAAAAGGGTTATAGAACATGTAAAGAGTTTGACCGGTAATACCGTTTGATATTCTTGTTGACATATCACTAAATAGTAGATCTCGTCATTCTTCGAGCACAATATCATATCCCTTTAAAATACTATTAAAAATTACTTATTATTAGAAAAATTACATGGGCAACGATCCATGAATGTTGCAAGGAGAAGAAGAAAAGAATAGATTATGAATTTTCTTTTCAGAATAAAACTCAAACAAAATACAATGATGAACTTCCATGGGTTTTCTTCGATGAAAATCTGGAAAAATGGATTGAGATAGTTTCTCGGCTTTTTTTTATATTAATTAATAGTTTCTGTTGATACAGAGATGGGATTCTTAGCAGGTTGTATTCTGGGTTTTGCATTGGGAATTTGTTTGGTCGTCGGTTTTGCTCGATGCCAGAATGTCAGATCCAAACGTCGCTATGATTTGGTATTCTTCCATTTTTTTATAATTACAATCTTGTTTTGTGCATGTAAGTATCACGTATTAATATCTGTATGAATAAGTCTTATGTATAGATTTCGTGTAATTATTCTTGAATTTATTTTTTTGTTCATAAATGTATCAGGCTGCTGCAATTGCAGCTTTTGCAAAGATGACAATTCAAGATTCAAGAAAAATTCTACCCCCTGCGTTTTACCCTTCTTGGGTTGTCTTCTCGCAGCAACAGAAGTTGAGTTACATCACCTTAAACGTTTGGATAAGTCGATTTTTAACGGAAATGCAAAAATATTGAGTTCAACTCTCAAAAACTACGGATTTATGAAAATTGTGCACGTGATCCATTTTCTCTACAAGTATTTTGACTTTCCCTGTTTTTGATTTTCAGTTAAAATGGCTTAATCATCACCTTGACAAAATATGGCCATATGTTAATGAGGTCATTCTTCTTTTTCTCTTTAAATCCTAGAGCATGGAACATGTTGGTTTATTTTCTAATATGTAGATTTTATTTCTGAGAAATTCTTTGGTTGCATAGGCAGCATCAGACCTAATACAAAGTTCTGTCGAGCCAATTCTTGAGCAATATAGACCAGTAATCTTAGCTGCTCTCAAGTTTTCCAAATTGACTTTGGGTAATGTGGCTCCACAATTCACAGGTTAGCTCAATTACTTTTTCATATACTGTATATTTGGTACTTAGTATTGAATAGGATTGCAAGTTACAATGAACAATTTTTTTTATTTCATACTATTCTTGATGCTCTTACAACGTGGTTAATCTCTATTAGGAGTTTCCATGCTTAAAAGTGAGCCTGGGGAAATTGTTATGGAATTAGAGTTGCAGTGGGATGGAAATCCTAATATCGTCCTTGATATTAAAACCAGAGTCGGTGTGGCATTACCAGTACAGGTTCTTTTCCAACTTAATACAATCCTATATGTGTTTTTTCTCTGAATGATGAGTGAACTAACTCACGAAATACAGATTCAAAAACGTACAGTTAGAACTACAGAAAATATATGTTATTTTCGCACGTGGGGTATGTAAAAGATGATTTACTGTGTCGTTTTTGCTATGCTATTATGATACATGCTTCAGATTGTGTGATTCTTGGACAAATGAAATTAAGTTACACAATTGTAAAAATCGACGTGCAGTTCGTCATTTTTTGAGTGGAGAATTATGATGATATTGACAGTAAGTCACGAAGAAAATAAAAATAATTGATACAATAAATACGGAAAAGACATCCAAAATGGAACAACGCATTAACTTAGACAACTCCCAAGCGTAAAATGTTTTGTTCTTATTGCAAACATACTGGGAGATTCACTAGTGGAGACCAATAACAAGAGGATGTCCCTTACTATATCTCAGAAATATTTGCAGCTGTGAAGATATTCATATTGAGATTTTCATTATTTTTCAATGTAGGTAAAAAACATTGGATTTACTGGGGTTTTCAGGTTAATATTCAAACCACTAGTTGATGAATTTCCTTGTTTTGGAGCTGTTTGTTATTCCTTACGACAAAAGGTGAGCCATGAACTCTCTTTCAAATTTTCATCATGGACGTTATCAATATCTTTAAGAGCATATTTCATATGCAGTAATGAACAAAATTTTTAGCTTTTTTTTTTTTTACCTTGATAATGTTGAGTACTACTAAGTCCGGCTAACCAAACAAGCCCGCAAGTGTTTTTAACTTCATTTCATAAAGATTAATCACTTTTCAGAATTCAGAAGGCTACAAAGGCTAAAATTTTCACAATTGAGTGCATTTTTACCTGCATAATTTCAGAGATGTGTGAATAAATTCGTAATACGTAAACAAGCATCTGTTTATCCAGTTGACCTTCTAATTTTTGCCTGCAGAAAAATCTGGACTTTACCCTCAAAGTTGTTGGTGGTGATATATCAGCAATTCCAGGAATATCTAATGCCCTTGAGGTTTGTGAATTTCACACATCTATTATTGTGTTTAAAGTTAGTAAATAGTAGTAGTCTTTAAAAGGGTTAGATAACTTTAAATAAGAAATATGAATGGAAACTCGTAATTGAGCTATTTTTTTTGTGTTCATCGTAGGATACAATTCGAGATGCTCTTGAAGATTCTATCACCTGGCCAGTCCGTCAAATCATACCCATTTTGCCAGGAGATTATAGGTCAAATCATTTTTTACCCTGCATGAGTGCATCCAATTCACATTGAGTTTCGAACAAAAATTAACCCATAGTTCATGATCTTGCTACTATTAAAGACCATATTCAATTCATATCTGATGAGATTTCAAGTCTATCTTTGACATACATGAATGAATGAATCTACCTTTTCGTGCTCATTTTTAAGTTCTTCCAAAGAAAAAACAGAGATCCTCTGTCATTGAAAATGGAATAATCTCATTCTTGTGTCGGAATCAAAAGCATTTATGTTTCTTACAGGAACTCTTAGTGTATTTTTCTCTTACAGTAATCTAGAGTTAAAGCCAGTTGGAACTTTGGAGGTGAAGCTTATACAAGCTAAGGAATTAACAAATAAAGACATTATAGGAAAATCTGATCCGTTTGTGAATTTATTTATTCGGCCACTACGTGCCAGGACAAAAACGAGCAAAACAATTGTAAGAATCTTTTATTTCTCGTTAGTTTGTTGTTCACTTCTCTCTGGTTAATATAAACCCCCACTATTTGTTTAGAACAACCAAATAAATCCAATTTGGAATGAGCACTTTGAATTCCTAGTTGAAGATGTATCAACTCAACACTTGACGATAAGAGTGTCTGACGATGAAGGAATTCAAGCTGCGGAACTCATTGGATGTGCCCAAATGCCACTCAGTGATCTAGTGCCTGGTAAGGTGAAAGATGTATGGTTGAAACTTGTGAAAAATCTGGAGATCCAAAGAGACCATAAAAACCGGGGTCAGGTGAGAATGCCAACTAATCTGTATTTTTCATGTTTATAAACCGGGTTAATGGGTGACGAAGTATTTTAGTTTTTGTAACCATGTTAAAGTACAGGCTCAACTAAATGAAACACCTCATGCTTAGAACCATGATCGGGAACATCTTCTCTGAATATAGTTGTGTAAGCACATACATAAGGATAATTAACCCCAAAGTGAACACAAAGTACATGTTTGATATGGAGTATTGAGTAGGATTGGACATTATAATACGCAGGATTTTAGCTTCTTTTTCTTCCTTAATATTGTCGAGTGCTGTACTATCCGCCTTACCAAATAAGCCAAAGGAGTATTGAATAGAATTGGATACTATAATAAACAAGATTTTAGTTTCTTTTTCTTCCTTAATATTGTCGAGTGCTGTACTGTCTGCCTTAACAAATAAGCCAACAGGAAATCTAATTCTTTGCTCAACATAGTTGTGTAATTGACTTTGCAAAGTGATTTCTAATCTGTTACATGTCCAATTTTCATATGATTTTTTTATAAACTTATATAAAAAGATGTATCGGATCCATTTGTAAAACAATTTTGATCTCTTAAATAAGCTTTGGGCAAAAAATGCGTCTTAAAATTTTGTTGAATGTGTCCTCATGAGTGTATCATTTTCTATGGGATGCTTCAAAGCTTATCATGGCTAGTTTTTGTTTATATTATTTCTTTAATTATAGGTGCACTTGGAGCTCTTGTATTGTCCTTTTGGCACTGAGAGTGCATTTATGAATCCATTTAACCCTGACTTTGGATTAACTAGCATGGAAAAGGCTCTTTTACATGGAACTGGGGGAATAGATTCTGCCAGTCTCATGAAACCAGCCTCTCAGACGAAAAAGGATTTTGTTATTAGAGGAGTTCTTTCAGTGACAGTAATATCTGCAGAAGATTTGCCAAGTACTGATCTCATGGGAAAATCTGATCCTTTCGTTGTACTAATGATGAAGAAGTCTGATCAGAAGAGCAAGACTCGGGTAAGATTTGCTGATTCCGACTGACATTTGGAAGAAATAGTTGTTTTCGCGAATGCTTCACACACCCCCCATCCCCAGGCCAAATAAAGTGTTGAAGACAACTAAGTATATAACTCCGTCCCCCCTCTAATAGCTTAATCCTTCGAGATGAAGTGATTTGAGTCTTGTTGTTACTCGTTTATGAAACTTGTCCACGTGTTGGAACTTTGATAAAAGATGAATATGACGAGGCACATGAGGACGACTAAGAAATAAATTTGTAGTCTCTATTAATTTATGCTTTTAGATGAAGTGATTCAATGCATACGAAAAAATTAACTCATTTTTATGGTTAATTAAATACCTAACCCTGTTGTTTCCCCTTCCTCCTTGGAATTTTGGTAATGTAGCGTAATAACTTTTTCCCTCCCATTATAGGTTTTAAATGACACCTTGAATCCAGTTTGGAATCAAACATTTGACTTTGTTGTTGAGGATGGGTTACATGAGTTGCTGATGTTGGAAGTTTGGGATCATGACACGTTTGGGAAGGTAAATTCTCAGAATGGACTCAACTTTGTGCATTGAAGTATGAATTTTTTCGGAAATATTTAAAATTTCGACAATATATTTTAGAAAGATAAACGCTACTGCAAAAGAATTAGAATTTCTCTTGGAAAACAGGCAAGAATAGATAGTTAAATTTGTTTTGTTCCATTTTTTGAGGAGAAGAAACCCTCTAGGGGAAAAAAGTTTATACTCATTGGTAAAATAAGTAACTTAAAAAGAGGTCAGGCTTACGTTTAAGCTCAGCATAATATTCTACCTATGTTCAGGACAAAATGGGAAGATGCATAATGACACTCACAAGGGTTATATTAGAGGAAGAAGTTACAGATACCTTTTTCATAGACGGGACACCATCAGGAAGGTTGAATTTGCATCTCAAGTGGGCGCCACAACCTATCATCCGGGACTGATAAGAGTGAGCACGAAAAAATATTGCAACCAATTGCATTGTCATTTTGCTCGGACATTCTCCAGGTACGATCCAAGAAAGTTCAAAATCGAGTTTTTTACTTTCAATGATATGTCGCGAAGAAAACCATGGTAAACAAGAACTTACCCTGGTAATTATAACTATCATAGTTGTTGCTAATGCTTTATCACTGAGGAAGAGAATTTTTACAGGAAAATTGTTGATTTCATTGTTAGCATCTCACAAGCCTTCTCAACTCGGTTCTTGGTTGAACACTTGCGTGATTTGAATTATTTTCTTGCTGTTGAGGTGCTCCCCCTTCTTACTGGCCTACTTCTTTCTTAGCACAAGCACTACCATCATTTTCTCGTAAGACAAATGTGGTCGGAGCCAAAAAAGTTAATAGTAGAATTTTTTCATACTCGGATCAGCCTTGCAAGGTCTCTCTCGCCGGTTCCAATTTAAGCTCATGCATATATAGTCTGACCAAGACCTACTTCTGCTACTTTAAACACACAATCCAACATGTTTTGTTAGTAAATGGAGTCGAGGTCTTTGCTTAACTACATTTATGGGATGCAATTTTTGCTGGAAACAAGGATAGACTCATTTGGAGTACAAAATCTTTTGTATTTCTTGGTTAACATTCTATCATGATGTTCGGCAAAAACTATTTGTTGAATCTTTTTATCGAGGACAACTTTCGAGCTCTTGACTTGTTGATTTTGAAATTTACTTCGCCAACTTGTTGTATCACTCAGTGAAGGCTACTTCTGTGTGTCAATTTGGTCACTCCAAAATGAAAAGGATTTCTATAGTTACAATTATGTCGGGCAAGGATCTTTTGGAATGAAATCTTTTATATTTATTATCTCTATAAATTGTCCAAATCAATACTATTTTTAGACCTAAGTAGGAGTTATTAGTCATGATTTGTTGATGCTGATTTGGTGGCATTTTTTATTGCTCAAATTTGGGAATGCCCTCTAAGCAAAGCCAATGATTTAATTGGTGTGAGGTTTAATAGTGTAAAAGAAGGACATAAATGATCATTAACCATTTTAAACCTTTAAATCTTCGATGATGGTGGATTGGTGAGATTATATATTCACTAAAAGAACGTATATAGACAAATTTCTATTCAAACCAGTGTTATAAAAGGCATAATGCGTGACGATGCATGGAGTTCAAGCTAGCGCGAGGCATATGCGTAAAAAAAAGTAAAAATGAGTTTTCTTATTTTAATATTATTTTAATTTTTTATCAATTAAAAATAATACTTACTAAACATTTAAAGCATATTTATAAGAACTTTATACATTTTTTTTCAAAGTTTCCAACAAAAATATAAGTTTCAAATTTAAATACAAAATAGTAATTAAATAGCATATGAACTTAAATCTTATATAACTCTTTATCGGACTCCAATTCAATAACCTCTTCTTCATCTAATTCATCATCCGTGTCTTTTGATACAAAATCCTCTTCGTTGGGTTCCTTATTTCATTCTGAGCATTTCTAGTACCTCTCGAAGGTTTTAAGATATCATTTTCCACCCCATCATACTCTTCATCATCACAACCTTCTACAAGTAGTGGTCAAGTGGTTGTTTTAAATTAGGACAAACTAAAGAAATTAACATTTAATAATTTTAACTTCAAAGAATTATAAAAAATAATAATAATAATAATGCTAATGCGTGCATAATTGCGCATAGGTGCGCATTAGTGGTCAACAATTTTCGTTGACCACTAAATAAGACGCCAAGCCACTTGACTTAGCGTTTTGGCATCGCATCATGTTGTCTAGGCGCGCCTTTTAGAACATTGATTCAAACAAATGCAGCAGTCCAAGTTTTGATGCTACTTATTTATAAAAAGAGAACATTGTGAGCTTTTTTTTCCTGTGATTGTTCGTTAAAGTACTAAGATATTTGTAGAAAGTGAAATAATACTCAGGGTCGGATTTGGGGTTTACGCCCAGTCCCCTCCCAGCCCATTTTGGGGGAAAAGAGGTTTTTACAATTTTTTAAATTTTTTTTAAGCTCGACTTTAAATAAAAAATAAAAATTAGTCCAATCTTGAATTCGCCCTGATGATACCCTTACATCATAAAAGAGTTCAATTTTGCATTCTGATTGAGTAAAGCTATTTATCATTGTGATGGTGAAATATCGGTGATGTAGTAACCCATTGTCCTCACATTTCTCTTTATCTTCCTACTCTTTCTCATAAAAATTGAACTGTCAAATCTCATTATTCCATATAGACTTTTACGTCACCGATATTCTTTTGTCATAATGATAAATAACATTATTCATTCTAATTATCCTAGTGGGGGAAAATGTGAATTGTGGTAATCAAAATGAACTAAATTGAAGTTGGATGATCAACATGAAGCGAACATGTAAGTTGTGTGACATTTAATAAAAAGATTCCATTATGATATCTTGGAAACGCATAATGTACTTACCACTAAATTTTAGATTATAGGGAAAATTGTAGTCAAATGTATCAAACAGTTTATTTAGTTGTAGACTTTGCTTAAATGGTAATTAGCACATAACGTCCTCACCTTTCATTGTTATTGTGGAAAACGTCCATACCTTTCATTTTTTTGGCATTTTCACCTTTCATTGCGTAAAATGTCATTTTCACCTATTTTCTCAATTAAAAATTATGAAATGACGAATATACCCCTCTCTTTAAATAAAAGAAAAAGAAAAAACTAATTGCAACCACAATCCTAATTTTTTTTTTAAAAAAGCTCAAAGAAGTCACTAATAAATTATTAAAAGAGTAATTAGTACATAATGTCCCTATCTTTCATTGTTATTGCGAAAAAGTCCATACTTTTCATTTTTTTTTTTTTTGATATTTTCACTCTTAATTACACATTTGATTGTGCAAACCACTATTTCTATCTATTTTTATCCAATTTCTTAATAAAAAGCTGTGAAATAAAGAATATAACCTCATATTTAAATGAAAATCTTAAATTGCAATCATAGTCCCAATTTTTTAAAAAGTGCAAACAAGTCCCCAATAAATTATTAAAGCAAATGAGTCCCAAATAAATTTATTTAAAAAGTTTAAAAAATAAAAAATGCAAACGAGTCTCAAATAAATTATTGAAGAATTAGAAATTAAAAAAATATATATTTTTTTTAAATAGGAGGTTATATTCGTTATTTCACAACTTTTTATTGAGAAATTGGAAGAAAATGGATAGACAATCAAATATGTAATTAATGGTGAAAATGAAAAAAATGAAAGATAGAAACATTATATACTAATTACCCTTTTAATAATTTATTTGTGTTNTGAAAGATAGAAACATTATGTACTAATTACCCTTTTAATAATTTATTTGTGTTTTTTATAAAAAAAAAAAAAAAAAAAAATGGGACTATGGTTGCAATTAATTTTTTTCTTTTTCTTTTTCTTTTATTTAAAGAGAGATGTATATTCGTCATTTCATAAATTTTAATTGAAAAAATAGGTGAAAATGATATTTTGTGCAATGAAATGTGAAAATAAGAGTGAAAATATCAAAAAATGAAAGGTATGGACGTTTTCCACAATAACAATGAAATGTGGGGACGTTGTATGCTAATTACCATTACTTAAACATTTCACTTGTGTCACTTGAGGTACCAAACCTTTCAAAAATCGTAGGTCCAGTCTAGATTGATAGTTTTCGTCTATTTGACTACCAAAATCGTTAGTTGACCACAGAAAAGAAAAGAAAAAAAAAAATCCCAAATAGAGAAGGGCAATTGGGCATCACACACTTTCCCTTTCTATTATTGCACTTCATTGTTCATTTTCCCTCCATTTTCATCAATATTAATATCCTTCTCTCTCTCACAGTTAGCCAGGAAAAATTAGCACGTAGATGGAGATGAATGTATACATATGTGGTTCCTCGATGTAGATAAAGACCTCATGGATGAACCTGAACTTAGGAAGGAGATTTCTTACTTGTCCTAGAAGCCAAGATCTGAGTGGATATACATTTTTGTGTGGTGTGACCCCCTCCATGTGTGAGAAATCTAAAGAGTTTACACAAGTCCATTATGGGCTAGGAGGGAAATGGAAGTTGAAATCAACATCTTCCCAGGAACAAGAACAAATGTGTGGAAAACCTGGTTATTCAGCTTTGTGTGTGGAGTGTTTGTAAAATGGGTTTGTTCCTAGGTATGTAGGATGGGATTTTTAGCTTCAGAAATTTAGATTTAGTATTTAGGCGTTGGGGGTTTTGTGTTATATGTTGTGAAATGTGGTTATGTTGTACCTTTTTTCCTTGAAATGAAGTGTTCCTTTATGTATTATTGTTGGTGCTGACTTTCACATCTCTATTTCTACCTTTTGTTTAATGAGAAATTAAAGATCAAACCATACTCCGACCGTTTTGTAGATGGTGCAGCAAAGGTACCGAATCTTTGTTGTGAATCACAACATAGACACCAAACCTTTTGTAATAATTGCAGTGACAATATCAAACATTTGGCAATAGTTTCATGAACAGTACTAAACCTTTGGTAAGAAATGATTAAAAAGTACCAAAGCTTTTACGTAGTTTGTAATTGCCTGCACCTGATACTCGACGAATACAATTTGAAAATTTTATGAAAATACAGTATAATGCAAGGAATTCAAGTTCAACGGTCCAAAACAACATATGTGACTATTCCATTCAAAATTCCAAACCACTTTACAAAATCACAACATTTGCTGCAAATATGTTGAAGAAGTTAGGATCGATATAGTTTAGATAACTTATTTTACATACTTGTACACAAAATTTCTCATCTTTCCAAATAAAATTCCACCATGATATAGGTGTATGCTAAAATACTTTGTATTTTCTCCTGAAAAAAAAATGAAAAAAAATAAATCAAATCCTAACTCTTTTTAGTTCAAGCAATGCACATGTATAGAACAAGTTATTAGACAATATATTAACTTACAAGTTATCAAATCACTCAACATTTTCACATAGTTCAATACATGAAGACAATCTATACGCACAGCTTGTAATCGAAGTATTTCATACCGTAATTGGGGAAAAAAAAAAGGAGCACACTTATCATATATAGGTTAGGGAAGAGAGCTTCAAATATGTGTTACAAAATCTGATGGAAGATCATCTTCTTCTACGCACCTGTCATCTTCATCTTCGTGGGTTTTCACAGGTTCCATATTAGATGATGAAATGAAAAGTAACTCACGTTTTTTGATTTTGAAGGGAAAGTGTGTAATGCCCAGATTGTCTTTGTCTATTTGGAAAAAAATAGTAATTTTTTTTCATTTTTGAGGTCAACTAACCATTTTGATAGTCAAATAGATGGAAACCGTCATTCTGAATTGGACCTGTGATTTTTTTAAAGGTTTAGTACTTCAGGTGGTTGTGGCACATATGAAAGGTTTGAACAAAGTTTGCAACTAAATGAAAAATTTGATACCGTGGATGCAATTTTTCATATGCAATTTTTCCTAGATTATATGATCAGTTAATAATGAATTAAAGTGAGCATTACTTTTGTGATACTAATCTACTAAGCACTATGACAAATTGACAAGCCGTACATTCTAATAATTAGTTTCATTTTCAAACCTACCAACTTATCCAAATTGTATTTAATGGACTCCTTGTTAGGTGTTCCCTGCATTATTTATTTAAATAAATACTGCAACGAGTAAATAGGAAAGTTTTGAACAGCTCTTTATGTATTTATATCTATTCTGGTTTTTCATTGTTGCGTTCCATTCGGAACACATTTTAATTATTTACACATTATTTTATGTCGACATTTCGATTTAAACATGTTTGATTATCCTTAAAAACTTCATTTATAAGGAAGTAATTTTATTATTTTTTTAAAAAAAATTGTTTTGATTATAGTTAAAAGTGACTTATGCTTAAAATAAGGAGTGTTTTCTTTATAACTATGTTAAAAAATTATTATTTTTTTGGATAAATTGCCCTATTTTTTCCCCAACCTTTTGTGAAAGTTGTAATTTTATCTTTAACCAGTTTTTCATTGCATTTTTTTTTTTTAATAATCCTTAATAAATTAGGAGATTCTGTTTCCATCTAATTTAGACGGTATCGTAAGTATAGTTAGGTTAGGTACAGATGCATTTTTAATGATTCCAACTACATAAACCCATTAAAAATAAACAAAATAACAAAGAAAAAATACTTCTATAATGAGTAATAATATTTGTATATCATTGTGTTCATAATGATGCACAGATAGATAACGTGGAAGAGAGAGAAATATTATAATAAATGATTTTTCTTTTTTTAAGTCTTTTTATTTGTTTCTTTTTCTTCCATGTCAGCTATATGTACATCATTATGTATAAAATGTATAAATAACATCACTCTATATACAATTCATAAAAACACCGATCCATACATGTATGCACAAACATCCCCAACACTGCCCATTATTACCACCGTTATCACCCACCCCATAAAAGACAATAAAGGAGCAATAAATTGAACACAAATTAGGAATGTCAATGAATTCGATTTGGCTCAATAAAACATGAGCTCAACTCAACCATTGATATGAGCCCAGCTTGGCTCATAAAGAAAAAATGGTCTTGGCTCGCCCATTGGTTGCATGGATCGAGCCTAGCAAAGGTTGAGGTTCTTCACGAGGACATTAATTAGTTCACCTGAATTGACTTAAACGTCTAAAATGAATGGAGAAAATGTGAAGATATCCTCAACTAAATTCTTAAAGATTGAAGATAAAAATATGACAAAAAATTAATTAGGAATCAGATAGTAACTTTCGTGAAAGGTTGGAGACACAAATTGCAGTTTACCCTCTTTCATTTTACACTTGGCACACATGGCTTGAGTTGAACACGGGAGGAGTCAACCCGCACGAATGACTCAAATTCCAACAAAAATAAAGGAAAACCGACAGAAATGGAAAAGAACAGGAAAAATGGAAGCAATGAAAATTTGATTTAACCATCATAACTTAAATTTGACTACATTCCTTTCCCACGCCCCTTAGCCCCTATTGTTAGTCCTAACCCTTGGTTCCTCTCTTTCATTATTTTACAGGCCCTGGCCAGCAATAAAACAGCTTATTTTGATGGCCGTGACCCACCTACCCATCAAAATCCTTCATTGAATTGGACCCCCTTTAAGAATTCATTGCAACTTCTGGTTCTATCGGTTACAATTTGTACAAATCTAGGTGAAAAGTTTCTGTCGGATCAAGAAAACTCAGATCTTAATTGTAATTTGTGTATAAGATCGAATTTTGGTATCAGGGTTTTTTCTTGAATTTATGATGGGGTGGAGATATAAAGCTGGTCTCATGTTAATTGCTGCTGTTGTCATAATTTGGGTCTCCTCTGCGGAAGTTACTCAGGTAAGATTTTTTTTTTTTTTTTCTTCAAGCTTAAGGTTTAAAATTCACTTTTCTTGGTTTTCATGTTAATTTTGCATTTTTATGTTATCTTTTTGTGTTTATTTGTTAGATGTGCGTATGGATGTCTTGATTTGTGGAAAAGGATTTTCGTATCCATACTTGACGTGTTGTATGATATATGGGATTGAGATTGTTGCCTTTTTCTCCAGGTTCATCCCTCTTTTGGAATTAAAAAAGTTTGATTTGTACCGAAAAAATGTCTTAGTAATGATGTATATTTTTTATTTTTCAGAAATGTGCATGCTATCTGGTTTTGTGGTTACTCAAATTAGTGGAAAAAGAAAGGGATAAAATTTCTGTATTAGTCATGTTAGGTGGTGTAACTTACTTTAAACATGGTTGATATTTCAGTATGTCTATTCCCGATTCCAGATTATATTACCTGTTTACATTTATTTGATCGGCCATGCTGCCAGGAATCCAAGTACCTTATACTACATTGATCAAAAATAATCTGTTACCAGGCAAACTTAGTACCACTTTTTTGTCATTGATCGGCAGCCACAAGAATAGCAGTCTTGAACACTCCTGATTTCTAATTGAAGGGGGACATCGTAAATGTAGATTGGTAGGTTATAAACATATTGCGCAAGTATGATTTATTACCAGTCATGTCGGGATATTTGGCTTAGGTGGATGTGCAGTAGACTAGTTTTTAAATGATTAACATTTCAGCTTCTCATGTTGGTGTGCCTACATTACAGAAGATATCATATATTTACTTGTCCTATAAGCTTGATAATACGTAAATTAGCCTTGCTGCATTGTTTGGATTTAATGTACTTAACAACTTGGGATTATCAAGTTACCAAAACAGCTTTATTTACATAAAGAAATTTAGCTGACTGCATAGACAAAAAGTTTTGCCCCCCGGCTGGGAATGCATGTCTGTATGCACCTTTAGCTACAGAATGATTAATCCTAATTACACAAAGATAAATGCGTAATTAGGTTCAGATAGGCTATAAGTGTGATTTAACATTATCTTGGAAATATATTTTTTTTGGCATACATGAGCTCTCTTGGTGAAAACAACATGGACGTCCATCTGTATATTTGCAATAATCTCCTTCTAATGTAGCAATCAGATAACGGTTTTTGTTATCCTCAGTGTTATTATTGAAAAGTTTATCTTTTTTCTCTCATCTCTCATGTCAAGTTTTCTTTTGATCAGATTGTCATTATTAGATACCTTCCTGCGCACAAGTTAACAAAAATATACATTTATAACCTTTTGTAATACATGTTTTTTTATTCAGGGTATTTTCACAGACTATAAGCAACCTTTTGCAGTGACATATCTTGGAGCTTCTTTAATGGTGATTTATCTCCCAGTAGCATTTATTAAGGATCGGATACATAATTTTCTGAAGAGACGCACTGGCAAAAGTGTTCAAGGCATGGACGATGATTCATGTTCTATAATTGGCTCCCCGATAAAGTACATTGGGGGACAGGAAATCTTTGAGATGGAAATTCAGGGATCCCTAAATAGAAAAGACAGCGAAATTGACCTTTCTGTGCAGGGAGAAGACGGAAGGCCATTAGTTTTTAAACGCGGAGATGATACTAAAAATATTAGGCAAGAAAAAGAGGTCACAACGAAAGAAATTGCTACTTATGGATTTTATCTTGCTCCCCTTTGGTTTGTTACAGAGGTAAATCCCATCATTGTATGCCCTTTAAATGTCTACACAAATTTAGCCCTTCTTTGAACCACATTAAAATTCTCATTCTCATTCTCATTCTTCTACTCATTTTCAACCACGCATTCTTCTCATTCTCATTCTTCTACTCATTTTCAACCACACATTCTTCAATAAAATAATATTTTTCACCACATCAATAACTTTTCCTTCTTTTTCAACCACACATTCTCCATCAATCTACTATTCCAAATACATTCTTCCAAAATAATGTAGCTCAAACACACGCTTAAAATATTTTGTTCAATGTCTGACTACTGTTGCCGATTATGCCTATATCTTGACCAATTTTAACTTTTATTTTGGCCAAATTTTGTTAGGAAGGAAGAAATCTCAGAATTGATCAACTCTTTAAAATGTACCTTATGCAATCTTTAGATTATTTTTACCGTAGTTTCTTTCTGAAAATATATGAGTTTATTCATATACTTCTCTTTTGCAGTATTTATCAAATGCTGCACTTGCTCGTACAAGCGTTGCAAGTACTACAGTTTTGTCTTCTACGTCAGGGTTGTTCACTCTTTTTATCGGTGCATTTTTGGGCCAAGATTCCTTAAATATGGCAAAGGTAGTTGCTGTTTTTGTTAGCATGACTGGGGTTGCCATGACAACCCTAGGAAAAACTTGGGCCAATGATGACTCACAACTAAATTCTTTTTCGTAAGTCTTTACTTCACTTAATATACATGTTCATATCCCTATTATTATAACCATTCATTTTGTGTTTCTTCCTCAGTTTGCATTTTCAATTGCACGTTTCAGGGAATTGACTGACAGTTCAACTTTTTGTTTCTTTTAAAGAAGCGGAAAGCGCTCTCTTATGGGGGATATTTTTGGCCTTCTTTCAGCTATGACTTATGGGCTATTTACAGGTGTGTCATTCATTAGCTGATGAATTAAATCTAATTAAGATCAACATGGAAAGTTCAGATGACAACTATTTCTTTTTCAAATTTTTGTAGTACTTCTTAAAAAGTTTTCTGGAGAGGAAGGAGAGAGGGTTGATGTGCAGAAGTTGTTTGGATATGTTGGATTATTTACACTGGTGGCACTATGGTGGCTTGGTAAGATATTTTCGTTCTCTTTCTTTGCCACCCTCGAAACACGATTTCTTATGTATCCTTTGGGTTTATTTTTGTCTTGTTCATGTATTCTTTGAATTTGTTTTTGTGATGTTCATTCCATACAGTTGTTACATAATTATCTTCTCTCGTCAATAACAATTAATTATTTATTTATATCCCAATATTGTTTCAGTATGGCCATTGACAGCCTTGGGTATAGAGCCCAAATTTACAATTCCTCACTCTGCTAAAATGGATGAAGTCGTTATTGCTAATGGACTAATAGGAAGTGTTCTCTCCGATTACTTTTGGTATGTGAACCACTTATTCTCACAGGAAACTTCTTACATCAATATTTTTCGTTGTAATAATAGCCGACACTTTTCTACTTAGGGCCTTGTGTGTTGTTTGGACTACGCCACTGGTGGCCACCTTGGGCATGTCTCTTACCATTCCACTTGCTATGGTAGCTGACATGGTGATTCATGGACGTCACTATTCTGCCATATATATTCTTGGTTCAGCTCAGGTAATGATGTTCTTGGAAGGAAGGGCTGAGTGAATGAAAACATGTCAACAATATGTGAAAATATGAATATTCTGCATGAAGCTTTATTGCATGCGTTGATATATAGTATTGAACACAACTAGACAATATAATGGAGAAAATTTTAGCTTTATTTTATTTCCTTATTATTTTTAACCATTGTTTAATCCTTCCTACCAACACGTAGTACTACATCACAAATATTTTGATACATTCTGTTTCGTAGGACTTCAATGTGAGCTTACTTTTGTATCTCTTTAAATCTATAAATACATTGCTTGTTATGTCATGCTAAAACTCTTGATTGTCGGATTTTTTTTCATCTCACCTTCTTTTTGTTTAAAATGGCACTACAGGTATTTTTGGGGTTTGTGATAGCTAATCTATCCGATTGGTTGAAGAAAAAATTGGGCTTATAGCATTCGGCTAAAATGTTCGAGCTCAATCTAGAGGTAGTACTGTTTGACGTGCTACATTTCCGTCTAATACAAGACCAATGAACTGATGGTGGATTCTCTGTGTTGGCGATTGTTTACCTAGGTGCATTATGATTGTTTGTTCCATGAATATAACAGAGTGCATTAGGAATTTCTCAAAATCTACGTGTCGTTGTTTAAACTTGTTTCACAATTTTGAGAACCTTAAATTCTTTGATCTTTCATGGACCTGGGAAAGTTTGTCGGAAGGTTTCCATGTTTTTTGTTTCGACATGACGTCATTGGACACGAGTGTAAACTTGTTTTAACTGTTAATAGAATATGTAGGCACTTTATTCTTCAATTAAATACACATATTTGAGTCTCCATTTTAGTTTCACTGTGCCAGGTGCTTAAGAATGTAAACTTCATATTTTCTATGAAATGAAAAGGTTGTCACGAGCCTTTCTATTATCATTTTGCTCGACTGTTGGGGGTACGCTTGATTCAATAGAATTTATCATAACAGCTAAAAAAATTTATTATCAATATTTTGTTTTTTCTTTCTCCTTTTTAATTATTACGGAGAAAAATCCCGCCATTGAATTGTTCCTAAATTCCAAATGCATTTTTGAATATTTGACTACTAATGTTACACATTAAATTAATTTTTATTTTGGCAAAATTATTACAGACGAGCAGATTACAAAGAGAAAGAAACGACACCACTAATATAAAATCCAAGGGTATTATCTTACAAAGGAGACAAAGGGGTATTTTATTAAATGAAATAAGCAAATAATCCTTGCATCAACAGCAAATCAGTCAACCACGTGGCATCATCTCAGCAGTCAACATCATTTCACCAGTCACTTAATCAAAACACGAGTATGCACAGTGATGAAGCAGTCGGTTAATGCTTCCAATTTATCCAATCATTGAGCCAAGGTTGAGCCCGTGTGAAAGGCCAAAAGTGTTAAGCGCATCTGCCCAACAATCTTCAACTTGCTTGACACCCTTTTATCATACCTAAATAGATTTAGAGGAAATTACCTAAAATCCTTGTTTTCAAGATTACAATTCAAAAATAAGGGGATAAAGTTTTACAATTCAAAAATCAGATGATAAATATGATTATTAATTAATATTATAAAACTAAAAATTAATTTATATACACCCCACCCCACCCCACCCCACTCCACCCACACCCGATTTTGAAATCCCTAAATTCACTTCGCTCTCTCTCTATCATTCTCTCACCCGTTCACTTCTCCCCCTTTATCATTCTCTCTCTACCTTATTTGGAGAGGCGGCGTAGAAGGGCGGCAACTGCTTCAGGCACTGGTGGTAGGTGGCAAAAAGTTTCCTTCTCACAAGGCTGTCTAGGCAGCAGCGGTGGAAGAACGGGATATACCGATACCGCCTTCGTCCTCCTCAGCCTTCCGCATCCCACGTTTTCCACGCGCCACCACCACCTCCTTCGCGACAACAGGGGCTGGACTCAACGACAATTAATAGTAATCGTGCCCTAGAGTTGTATCATGCACAGCTATACTTGCAATTGCAACCAGAGATTTTCTCCATTATTATTGAATGGTATATTGAATAAATGTTGCTTAAAAGTAGCATTAAAGTGGTATATTTAGGGATCTGGTATTATCAGAATAATCTCCAATTCCAGGTACTCTGATTTGAATTTTGTTTTTTAG
>CAIGRF010403521.1:32202-54864 GCA_903798235.1 Fraxinus ornus
AAAATTCAATAGTTTTGTCATTTGTGTGTATTTTTATCAATTTATAATTTTCTATTACATATATATTATTATTACCAAATAATCATAATTTATATCTAATAATCTCAAGACTAACCTAATCTATCAAAAACATTTTTCCTCTTCAGAATTCAAATTTATACGGTTGCTTATGAGTCTGTATTCTCAACTGGAGGTTGAATACTTGATTCCTTTAGGAGTTTATTAGGTGTAAGGATGGTTGAGACTTGTATATGCGGAAATAATTGGTTACAAATTAAAAATGAACTTATAGTGCTGCGCTAATATTTAGATAAAGTGGAAGCATTTGATGATTCCATTAAATTTGTGGCATGTGGTTTATATTTTCTATTACCATATTTTTGAAAATTCTCTTATCTATTTAGTATCCAATACTATGATGTAACGAATGTATTTGTTTGACAATGGCGACTATGAATCATGTGTGACAACAATTGATGTTTGAGTATATGTGAGAAACTGAATTCGTAACAATATGAACAGTAATTTTATGTAATTGTTATGTTTAGATATTATAAACAATTAATTTATTATTATGGTTGGTTATTCTCTCTGTCTAATCAGTATTTTTATTTTTCAGATATGATGATCACGAGATCTTGTTGAACATCATTATATTTTTTGGGTTTTATATTTAGTTTAGTGGACTTGTATTGTATTGTAACGTTATCGTAATGTGTTAGCCTAAAATGACAAACAAAAAATTATATTTCAGTTTATTGTGATTTCACTTTGATTTAGTTAGTATTTAAATTTGTAGTAGATANTATATATTGAATTCAATGAATTAATGTCATAAAAGTAGATAGACAAAAAAATATACGACAAAATCGACGGTTTAAAATCGGACCAAACCGTTATGTTTAAGTTTTGGTTTTTTTTCAAACCGTTCAAAATAGTTTGGTTTATGTTTGAATTTTTCTCAAACTGGTTTAAACGGTTTGGTTTGAAAATTTGTCAAAAATCGGTAAAATCGGACAGCTTACACCCCTACTGAGATCTTGGGATTTTAGCCAAATTCCTTCGTTTAGGCCTTCAAATAATTAATTTCCATAATTTTCATTTTGAATTTTCTCTATTTTTGGAACGTTTTATTATTCTAGGGTTTCTTGTAACGCCTATTTAAAGGTCTTTTAAGGTTTTCTGAAGATATTCATGGAATAAAAAAGTTTCATTCTTAGAAAATTTCAATTTTCTTATTTTCAAGGTTTACGTTGGAAAATCTTTTACTTCCGTTCTGCGTCATAAACATATAACAAGAAGTAGATTTTATGTCACTACTATTGCTAGCAAAGTCCGAATCAACAAAACCTTTCAGATTAATTTCATCAGTAGATTTATAAAACATTAAACCAATGTTAGATGTTCCCTTTAAATATCTTAGTAGCCATTTCATAGCCTCCTAGTGACACTCACCAGGATTGCTCATGAATGTACTAAGAACACTTGCTGCAAAAGTGAAGTTTGGTCTAGTACATACGATAACATACATAATTGAACCAACAACTTTAGCGTAAGGAATTTTGTTCATCCTAATCTGTTCTTCTTCAATTTTAGGACATTGCTCAATATATAGTTTAAAATGACTGGCCAAAGACAAGCTTACAGTTTTAGCGTGAGACAAAGAAAATCCATTTAACACTTTAGAAATGTAAGGGTATTGAGTTAAAAATAGTTTATTTCCAATTATATCTCTTATCTCCATTCCTAAAATCTTTCTTGCATGTCCTAATTTTTTCCTCTCAAATTCATGTTTTAACTTTTGTTTTATCTTAGTAATTTCATGAATATCACTTCCAGCAAGTAACATATCATCTGCATATAATAGAAATCAAGCCCCTTTATGAAGGTGTGTCAAACCTTTTATATCATTCTCTAGGTATTTGTTTCATCCCATACACAGATTTATGCAAAAGTAACACACAATTTTCTTCTCCCTTTTATTTAAAACCTTTAGGTTGAAACATATAAATCTTTTAATCCAAATTTCCATTTAAGAAAGCAGTTTTTACATTAATTGTTCTAATCTAGATTCAAATTAAGAACAAGAGATAGTAAAATCCTTATAGAAGTATATTTGACTATAGGAGAATATATTTCATTATAGTCAATCACTTCCCTTTGGGTAAAATCCTTGACAACTAACGTGGCCTTATATGTCACATCGTTATTTTTGATTTCTCCATCTTTTATTTTATAAATACATTTACAATCTATTTTTGCTCATTTGGTTTTTTTACCAAGGCCCAAGTATTGTTTTTAACTAATCAAAGCATTTCATCTTCTATAATTGGAAGCCAAAGACTTTCATCATTCCCACCAATAGCCTTTTCATAAGATTCAGGCTCATTATTCAAAAACTTTTGTACACTAAAGGTAGAAGCAAAATCTGCTTCATAAAATCTAGCAAGTGACTTAATTTCTCGTCACTCTATCCCTTACAAGTTAACTCTTCTGTATTTTCAATTTCAAGTTCAGTAACATGTTCTTGAGGTTGCTCCACCTCAATCTAATTTTTATTTCCAAGATTTAAATATGTGGAAATATGTATGTATGTTCCTAACATGGCTATTTTCATAAGTAGTTTAAACTTTTTCCTTCATACAGGGCATGTTATTTTCATTAAAGACTACATTTCTATTATTGATGACCATATACAGACCCTGATCTTTTAAGGTAAACCATGTATCATTTTACCCCTTCTCCATAACCAATAAATATGCCTTTAATTGCCCTAGGTTCTAATTTTCCTTCATTTTGATGTGCATATATAGCACATCCAAATATCCTTAATCTCGAATAGTCAATAGGATGGTCATTTCAAATATGATCAGGAGTATCAAATTGCAAAAATTTAGCAGAGACTTATTTATAAGGTAAGCTACAGTGTTTACAGCTTCTCTCCAAAATAACTTTGAAAGTCCTAAGCTGATTAACATTCATTTGACCTTCTCCAAAAGACTCCTATTCGTTCTTTCTCGTAATCCATTTTGCTGAGGTGTGTAAGTGATAGTTCTATGCCTAAGAATATCATTTTCTTTACACAAATTGTCAAGCTCTTCTTTGTAAAATTCAAGATCATTATCAATCCTAAGAATTTTTATTAACTTGATTTTCAAAAAGAGTCTTCCAATCTTTAAAACGTTTTCATGTATTAGATATATTTTGCAATAAAATATCCCGATCTTTTCTAGAGAAGTCATCAATTATGAAAATGAAATATTTACAACTAGAATATGTACAAAAAAAAAGCTAGTCCCTAAGGATCAGTATGCAAATAGTCAAGTATAGATTCATATTATGTATATTTGCAATAAAAGGTAATTTATTTTGCTTACCATAAATGTAATGTTCACAAAATGACAATTTTTCAATATTTTCAGCGCCCAACAGACCTTTTTTTAACAGAAGTAAATTTGTATCAGTTACGTGACCAAATATGTTGTTCCATAATTCAAATTTATCATTTTGAGAGACATCAGAGGCTAGTGAATCGTCCACCAAGGGCGAAGCTTTTAAAATATAAACCCCATTAGTTTTTAGGAATCTTAATGATTTCAACAAAATTATTTTGAATAGTAATAATTCCCTTGTTGACGAAAGTATTATAAGCTTCATCATCAAGAATATCCAAAGAAATCAATTTTCTTTCTAAATTTGGGACGTATATGATCTTTTCTAGTATCAAAACAATTTCATTTTTCATTTTTCAAATTTTCAATTATTTTTCAAATACCTTTAATTTTGCAAGAAAATTCATTTCCCCATTGTTACTTGACCACCATTATTTCAAAGAATTCAGTAAAATACTCTTTTACAGAGTGTCATATGAAAAGTACACCCTGAATAAAAAAATCCACTCATCTTTGATTGAAGTGTGACTAGCAATATTAACTTGTCCATTTAAAGTTGCAGTTTCTTCATAAGCTATAGCAACTCCACTTTCAACGTTTTTGAGTATTTTTCAACTTTTTAATTCTTCTACAACAATCTTTTATAAAATGTCCAATTTTTCACAAAAGTAACACTTCTTCTCTTTAGCCTTAGGGCCTGTTTGGTTTGGATTTTACAATTGTACAGTAAATCAATTCTCATTTTTCAACCACACATTCTTCAATAAAATAATATTTTACATCACATCAATACTTTTTTTTTCTTTTTCAACCACACATTTCCCATCATATCACTATTCAAAATCAATTCTTCCTCCAAACAATTCTCATTTTTCAACCACACATTCTTCAATAAAATAATATTTTACATCACATCAATACTTTTTTCTTCTTTTTCAACCACACATTTCCCATCATATCACTATTCAAAATCAATTCTTCCTCCAAAAAATCTAAATCAAACAAGCTCTTATTTTTATTCTTTATTTGTTTTGCCTTTTACATATTTTGCCAAAAAATCATTTCATTTTTCAAAATCTTTATTTGAAAAATTATTATTGTTTCCTTTTGTAAAATTTCTACCTTTGTCATCAAACTGAGAGGAATCCTTTGAATCATTTTTTAAATTCTATCTCTTTATTTCTCATAGAAGAAACAATAATATCAACTTGTATTTATTAGACAAAGAAGCCATAATGCCACAAATTGTTAGTGAGATCTTGAGATAGTTAATTAAATTTGTCCAAGTTTATCTCAAGATCAGCATGAGGATCAATTTGAAACCAAAAATTGTTTCCATATATAGTTAGAAACTATTTTAGTTTTGCACGAAGTCCAATTTCTTCCACAATTTTGCTACAGTCTTAGTTCTACCTACTTCAAACTATCAGACAAATGTAGAAACAATGTACTCCATGTAATTTCAATTTGATCCTTTCTTTTAATGGCATCAACATCAAGTCCCCAAGATTCATCAAGGGCTCTTGCACATCTTTTACAAGTAGAGCTCTCATCTTCTGGCTCCACAGACTAAAGTCTCCTTTGCCATCCCAAGTTTCAACATCTATCTTGGTACTTCCCATTTTGGAGAAGTTTGAAGGTACAAACCATAGTTCCTTAATCAAAATTTTGAAAAGAAAAAAAAAATGGTTTGATTTTCAACCAATGCAGTGATTTCACTAAGAAAAGTAGTTCAATATGTGCACAAAGATTCAATGTAATCAAGAAATAATATACCAATGCCAAGAAATATAGTTGAAAATATGAAATTCGACCCAAACTACACCTAGAGGGGGGGTGAATATGTGCAAATGCGGAATTAAAAATTGTAATTAACCAACAAGAGGTAATTATCCTAGATGGTTAAGCATACAGTCCAATTACCATATGTTTGAATATCGCATAATATGAAAACAGTAATTAAAATAGTAAATAATGAGTAGAATGATCACGGAGAAACCCCAATTGGGTAAAAATTTCGGACACTTTGCTAGTCAAAATCGACTATAAACAATTGAACTTATAATCTGCTAGACAAGACGACGACACGAACTTTCTGACCTCCTGACTAAAGTTAATACAGTCCTCCTGGATTGCGTGCCCCGTAACAACTCTGATAGCCCTCCTAGATTGCGTGCCCCTATACCAACTCCTAAATGCAATTTGGCAGCTTTCCTGGATTGCGCGCTCCTACACCGACTCCTTGACTGCAATATCAAAGCCCTCCTGAATTTTCCAACCCTTGGCTTTATGGATTTGTCTAGCTCCTGTGTATTCTTGAAGAACTTCGTGTTCCTCAGTAAGCTTGGTATTTGGATTAACTAGAATTGATGTTTTATCCGTCAAGTATAATCAAATCAATGAATATTGAAGTCTTTCAATGAATTAGACGATGAAAAGATGAAGCTCTCAAGTTCTCTCTATGTTTCAACCTTAGAATTTACGTTCTGTGGCATTCTGGTATTTATATGATAGGGTTAGGGTTGAATGAGTCGGATAAAAAGTCTTGAAATCGCGATTAAAAAATTCCTGGCTAACCCTGTTGTTTGAGTGAAAGCTCAGCGATAGTCGAGGGACAGTGTGTCGCTCAAGCAAGGTACTGGTGACAGGCGAGCGACACAGTTTCAGTTTTTGACGCTCGAGCCAAACTTTGGTGATAATCTAGCGAAATTCCGTCACTGTTTTTCCTTTTTCACTATTTGCAATGCAATTAACTCTTTGACTTTTACAACATATTAATTTTATTCCATTTTGTTCACATACTTTCCAATTACATCAAATACCTAACAATAGTAATCTTGCAGAAACCAAATTCTTATTCCCTTCATATCTACGGTTCTTGTTGTTGACTTATGGTTGACGTCTCGTTTTGATTATCACAAATAAATTATATTTATCACTAACAAATTGATTTCAAGTATCTATATTGATTATTGCACATGAATATATTTGATGGCACGAAATTCGAGGTCAAGTAATTTGCATATAAAGATCAATGTGGAAACAAAATCAATCAATCGAGGCTATAAAAAATGATATTGTAAAACCCGCAAAAAGTTGCCTCAACGCGAATCGAGATAAAAGTCGAAGTACAGCCAAGCTATGCAAGTCAAGATGTCCAAAACAGAGTACTTAGACTTTTCACAACTATAGGTAAAGATAAAACATTTCAATACTTGGTAATGAATCGTGACGGGCTCAAAGTTTTGATTTTACGATCCAAAATTCATGACAAAATGTTTTACTCGAAAAATATGTTTTTCAAACATAAAAAAAATCGAAACACGTATTTTTAAATATGACAAACACTTTGAAAAACATTTTAAACGTCCATCCAACATTTACATTTGAGAAAATTTAAAAACGAGGGCGTTTCGAGCCAAAGGGTCGTACCGGACGTCCGGTATAATCAATTTGGCTCCAACAGTCAAATTTTAAACGGTCCAATTTTCTGACAAAAAATAACAACTAATTGACCGTCCGGTAAGGTGCGTTTGGTACGGCAGAGTTTTTGATCGTTTGAGTGCTATAAATACATCATTCTTTCTCCACTTGCTACAACTTTTCTTGAGCATTAAAGAGAGGCTTTTATTGATCATAAACACCTTATTCTCTATCATTAAGAAGATCAATTGTTATAAATTCTTGAAGAACACATGTGCATATTAATTATGATAAAATCCTTGATTCTTCAAAAAGTTTTAAACCACCTTATTCTCTATCTTTAAAAAGATTAAAAACATTAAATTCTTGAAACACTTTTGAGCGATTAACTTTGTGAAAATCTTTGGTTCTTCAAGAAGTTTTTCATTTCAACACTTTGAACTATACTTATTCCCATCCATTGAAGTATTTGTCTCTTCTCTTCTTGTTATTAACCTTGATTCTATGATTCGATAAGAAGATAAAATTTCACTTGTAAATTCATTTTGAATTATGGGTCGTGTTGATGTCCTGAAAGCTCAACATTGTAAAAGGATCGGTACTCTTTGGTTGTAAGTCATCGGAAGCGTTGTAAAGGGTTGGATTGCTCCACAAGTCAATCAACATAGTGAAAAATGTCTTGATCATGACGGAGAGTTTGGTAACGGGGACATAGATCATTGCGTTGAATCGAACCTCCATATTATATTGTTTGCACTTTTTAGCCCTTTTACTTCACGTCTTACTTTATGCAAGCTTATATAATTTCATCTACGTGTTTATTTGTGCTTATTTTATTTCTTTATCATTTGTGTGATCATTTGATTAAAATCTTGAGTAGTTAACGGAAAAGTTTTAAAAACCAATTCACCCCCTTCTTGGTTAGCTAATCTTGGACTTCTAGACAAATGAAGATCTAAGAGGGTTTCTTTTAAGAGGTCTAAAATGTATTACGAGATCAAGAAGAATTAATTATAGGGTCATGAATTTTTACCAGATGATTGAAGATCACAATTATAAAATAGAGAATACCATTATTTGTTTTATACCTCCATTGCAAACTAGGTTTTAACCCTTAAAAGTACAAATATGTGAAGATCTAGGGTTTAACCTTCAAGAATAACCACTAAACCATAATTGAATAAGTTTTCCTTCATATTGAACACTTTAATACTATTTGTTAGAATTTTGTAATAAATTTAAAACAATAACTTCAACAGAAAGTAAGAATACTAAGATTTTTTGCCCTAAAGTTTGAATGTTCAGCTGAAATTTCTACTCTAGTTGAGCATCCACATAACAATGGTTAAAACTCTAAATTCACTAGTACACTCAAAGCGTATAGGAATAGTGGCCAATACTCAAGGTATCAATTAGAAAACCCTCAAAATACAGTTGCTCATCTCGATCTCTTTTCTATCATAATTACATCAAGTAATCAGATGTTATTGCTCACTAAGAACTGACAAGAAACACTCACAACACTCTATTTTATAATCTCACCAAAAATCATCAGGAAATAGGAATTACAAACAAAAAAAGGACGAACAGATTACAAAAAGAAATAGAAACAACACCACTAATAGAAAACCTTAGAATATTATTTCACAAAGGAGATAAAGGGGTACTTAAATGAAATAAATCATTAACCCTCACATCAACGACTATGAGTCAACTACGTGGCATCATCTCAGCATTCAACATCATTTAACCAAAATTGCATAACTACAACACGAGGATCCATGGTGATTAAGCAGCTGAGCTAGGCTTCCGATTTATCCAACCATTGGGCCAAATGTTGAGCACAAGTGTGAAAGGCCCAAAAGAAGTAAGCATATTAGAACAACAATTTCCACCTTTCTTGACATCTTTTCATCATACTAAATTGATTTAGTGGAAATTACAGTCATCCCTAGTTTTCGAGTTCTTAATTTAAAGTTTAAATTTTTTTTGCTCAAAAACCAGATGATAATACATTTTTTTAAAATATTAATAATAAACTAATAAAATTAGAAAAATCCACAACCAACACAGCAAAAACCCTTACCCTACCCAATTCCAACCCTGAAACCTCTTTTCCCTCTCCTTCCCTTCTCCATCATCTCTCCGACGAAAGCATGCACTCGGACTGTGATCGTCATTGTGATCAAACCGCAGACTGTGATGCCACTGCTTCGTCATCATGTGCTGCTTCCGCCTTAAGTCCCTCCGCCTGAAAAACTTTTCGGTGGATTCCAAATGCTTCGCCATTTACGTTTCTACTTCTTGGAGTCGTCTTCACAAAGGGCATGTATATGGGTGTGCGGCACCTTAGTTTCAATATGGTGGACTTGTGGAGGTCATGGCGGTGTGATGGATTTGTGGAGGTCGTGGTGGCAGCGACGGTTTGGGGATTTTTTAGTGGGGGTGGTGGTTGCGGTGTGGTGAAGATGAAGGTAGACGAGATGGTACTTGTGATTTTTGGAGATGGTGATGGCGACTGTGATGAAGATGGTGGTGGCATGGTTGTAGATTGGTTGCGATTACGGTGGCGATGTTGGCAGTGGTCGTGGNTGCCATGAGGCATGATCCATTTTTTGGCCTTACATTACACAGAACCCCTGTATTGTTAAGCCAGAATGAATATTAACAATAGAAAAAATCATTTGCAGACATTGATTAGAAAAGGCTGATTGCAAAATTGTTACCACAAAACCAATTGAAGTTAATAGATTCGTCACTCCACTTGCAGCACAAAATTAAAATAGCAGTTTGTTAGTTGTACAATACAAATTATAGCAACTTAATTAAATCCCTCAACTTAGTTTGAAACTTGTCAACTAACAAACGCTAAGGTACATAAGGTGCAAGTAAGAGCGGAAGAGCGGAGAACTTGAAACTAATATAGTGAAAGCATACCTAATATTTGTATGCAACAACCTACTGAAATCATACCAACCCACAAAAATCATATTCGCACTACAAATATGACTGCGAAAAAAAGGTAAAGTAAAAGTGTTTTGAATTTACCTCCTTCCAACGACTCCTTGCTCGAACTTCTTGCTCAGACTTCTGAAATCAAATGACTACTGCTTATGTGAGCTTGGGTTGGGCTCTTCTAGTGATCAACAATGACGAGTAGGAGCTTCGATTATCTCGATTTGAGGATTGTTTAGAGGCAGTTTAAAGGTGATGGAAGGGGAAAAAGGAGGCCGAGAAATTTCAAGAAATGGAGAAGGGTTTTACAGTGGTGAAATTAGGGAAAAACGGTGAATTTTGAGTTAATAGGCCAATTTTGTCATTTTATTACATTCTTATTTTTTTTTAAATATGAGTCAAAGGCCTTTTGTCCAAATTATTAGTTGAACCCTGCTGTCGGGCCAAATTTCCCTTTTAAGTAACTAGTGAGTGAGTTCGTATTTTTATATTTTTTACTTTATTTACCCTCGACAGAAACATTCTGGACATTATTTGTTATATTGTTATTGAGATTTCTTGAATTTAACAAAAATTAGTTTAGTACAGAACTCTTCAGTTATTAACATAACAATTCTATAATGTACACAAAGACGAGGGTCTCAAGCATTTTTCAACGATCAAGTTTAGTGTATATATTGCACTATTCGAAAGTTGGTTATCAGTTCAAGAATGTAAAATGTCCCTACTTTTTCAGGGTAAAAAGGGACAGAAAAAATTACGTGAGCCAATGTGCAAGAATCAAGCAATACGACCCTGAAGTAACTCAAGTCATACTCTCAGGAAAAACTCGAACGACCTTTAATAGATAAAATTTAATTCATTCAGATATGTATGGCATACTCACTAATATTTGCAAAATATTACCACAACATCTCGGATACATATTAATCTATTTTATTTGATGAACACACCATCCAAACATTAATGCACAAGTCCACCTTAAAATGTTGTGCAAACATAAGCATTATGCTAGTTGAATAACGTGGGAATTTTGAACTCCAGAGTTCTCTATTCGCCATCATCTTCCGGGTTATTTACACGTTCACACTCATCAATCATTTCGATGTATCTGTAGACATAAATTATTTCAAATAAAGAGGATGAAGAAAAAATGACTATTTGAATAAACTAGACAATGATTCGTCTCCCGGCTAACTGACATGTCTATAGGCTCGGTCAAAGCTGCAAATAAATAATAAAGCATGTCAGCATACCTTAGTGAAAATTAACAAATTTGTAATGACCAGGTAACCACAAAATGAATATTATGTTTTTTGGAACTGTGTGTTAAGCTATTTCTATAAGATGAACATTACACGCATGAGGATACTAAGATTGATGTCTGGTTGTATAAATGAGAATATGTGCCAATTGGAGGTGGTGACACTTGTTGAGGATAAATTGAAGAACGACTATGGTGATCGGTTGTGTTTATCCTTGTACCAAACGTTCGTGCAATGTAAATATGAAAAATTTCAAGTTCTTCATATCACTGGAGTAGCAATAGAATTTCTTAGGGAGTAGCAATAGAATGGAACAAACCTGTTACCGTGGTGCTAAAGCTGTCTTGACAAATCCTGCATGAAGTCAAGTTCTTCAAATCACTGGAGGAGGATAATGAATGTGGTTACAACTTTCACGAAATAAAATTACTAAAAAACCAAAGACAACAAAGAATGAGGCCATTTACTACCCTTTCTTATCCTGATCGATATCAATGAAGGACAAAACATAAACTGCTCCTCCCATTCTTCCAAATTCTCTTCCTGTCCCATCTTTTGTGAATTTGTTCAAACAAAGAAAATAAAGCTTCGAAGCTCCCACTAACCAGCGTATAGAAAATGGATACGCAGTTCGGAAGTAAACAGGACATTACATATTTGCTTTAACCATTCAACCATACAATTGATGGTTTGGAAGTCGAGGTCGGTACAGTAAAATGCGACCAGAAATCACCACACAGACCAGAAAAAAAAATGTGATAGTTTTACAAACACATATAAATTATGTAATTATATACGTAATTTATATAAAAAAAATTAAAAAGAAAATAGATGAAAAACGAATTTCATCTTGAAAAATGATTTTAAAAGTTGATAGAAAAGAAAATTAAAAATATGAAAAATGTCAGCTTCCCAAACCTAACACATTCAACTACTCAACCCAAACTTGCGCCACCAAACCACTGCCACATCCATGTCCATCATCATCGTCATTGCCAATACAACCAACAATAGTTGGATGTTGGCTACAAAAATATCTTTTTTTTTTTCTAATATTTTTTGACAATCGTTCCTTGTACGAAAGCGGAGAGAGGGTGATCATGGATAATTAGCTTTCGATAATAGCATAGGTATTTATGATCTTAAAGATGCTCTTAAGACTCTTTGACATAGTCCTCACAATATTTATTAACTGTCTCCATTATTTTCAAAATACATTTTTTCTCTTTCATTTTCAACTGCACATTCTTCAGTAAAATAATATTAAGAGCTTGTTTGGTTTAGATTTTTTGGAGGAAGAATTGATTTTGAATAGTGATATGATGGGAAATGTGTGGTTGAAAAAGAAGAAAAAAGTATTGATGTGATTTAAAATATTATTTTATTGAAGAATGTGTGGTTGAAAAATGAGAATTGATTTACTGTAGAATTGTAAAATCCAAACCAAACAGGCTCTAGAAATCTTGGAATAGTGATTGATGTGAGAATGTGTGGTGGAAAAGTGATGAAAAGTTTTTGATTTATGTGTGATATTATTTTATTTGGAGAATTTGTAGTTAAAATGAAAAATGAGAATGAAAATAAGAAAGAGAAAGACAAATTAATGGTTTAGCACTCATTTTTTCAAAATCCATTTTTTCAAAACTCATTTTCAACAATACATTTTTTAATAAAATAATATTTTTCATCATATCAATAATTTTTCTTTACCATATTTCTCGTCATATCATTATTTAAAATATATTATTTTCTTAATAATATCCATCAAACACACTAATAAAATAGTAAAATTAATCTTTTATTAGCCAAAATATATATTCACCATTGCTCGACGCCTCGACTCCTTCACGAACGAGCAAATAATTTGGATTTTCCAGTTCTCCTTATTCTCCGTCTCGCTCTTCCCAAATTCCGATGGGAGCTGTAACACGCAATCACGCACTGATCTTTCTCTCACTAATATTCCTTCTTTTACCTGCGGCACTCGCGATCTCTCCCGAGTACTATTTTTTCATCTAATAAACTGTTATTTTTACCCATTATCTCAGTTTTTCATTTTCTTCGATGTATTATTTTCCTAAGAGTTTTATTCACTGATTTTCTTGTATTAAAATATTTATTTTAAGTTAATCGTTCCTTTTTTTTTTGTACCGTAAATTAAAAATATGTTTTCCATTTTGATTTTTACAGGAACGTTGAGGGATATAGCATCAATGGGCGAGTCAAATTTCCTGGTATGGTTTCTTTTTATTGCTTAAAGTAATGGGTTTTGGTTTTTATTTTCTTATATTGTTTAAGGAGTTTTGGATGTTGGCCTCTGATAACTGTTCTTGAAAAATTTGATTATTATTGGAGAAATTGAATTATCATCAAGTGTAAGATAGCTAAAATTTAAGTTGTAATTCGCAGCTTACTTGTGTAATTGATTCAGGAAATTTGGGATAAATGCGAAATCTAAACTTTCTGTAATCATATAAAAAATGGAAAAAAAAAAAAGAAAAGGATGGATGCAACAACAGTATTGAGTTCACGTAAAGCAATGCAATTCAATGTTTCATTTGCAGTTTGGTGTTCTTTTGAAATAATCTAGGTGTCTGATTCAGGAGGGTCACATTTTTTGGCTCTTTGATTTTGCATCTGTTGAATATACACAATTAGAAAAGGTATGGTTCAGGTCGACAGGAAAGTGACCTTAATTGACACGTTGAATCATAGTTTTTGTTGCGTGTATTCAGAAAATGGTGAAGATGTGGTTTAGGATGCAAATTGAAAACTTCGTTAAATTGCTTGGGGAAGTTAAATGTTTCTTTGCCATTAGAAATTGCAGCTGATAAATTAAAACTGAATTATGGTTAACAATAATCTTCTTATTAACATGAAGTTTTATATGAAAAGGTTTAAGTTGTACTATACATTATTTATTCTGATGAATTTTAAGAATTTTTCGGTACAACTGGCTGAACATTTGTGATGGGTCAACTTCTAAATAGAACATTGATCTTGTTTATATACAGAGGTATTATAGTTTCAGTTTCTCCACATAATTTTTTTCCTCTTGTTGCCTTATTGTGTCAAAAACCTTTTGAGAAAATTTATAAGTGCTGGAATCAAGAGATGACACCTTAATGGTTGTAAAAGTTGGTTTAATTGAATTAAAGAATATGCAAGGATTTTAATAATATCGTTGAACTGTTATTACTCCTAGGGAAGAAAAATAAATCAATCAACATTCAATAAAGAATCTTCTGAAGTTTAGGGTCCAAAATGAACGGTTTGAATGGATTAGAATACTGCAAGTCTGCAATTGGTACCATAACAATAAATTAATATGGACTGAGGTGTCTATGTAAGTCAGCTCGACCATGCCTGAAATTTTTTTGGGGTTTGATTTTTAAGGTTTTTTTAAGGATACCCTACTCTTTCTTGCAAGTCAGGCACACCTACAAATTAAAGTAATTGTATTTTAACGATTTTAAAAATTTCTAATAAAGTGCACTTAACGATGTTAATTTTAGACGTGCTTAAATTTTTAGATAAGATGGTACAAGAGAAAAGACTGAATTCAAGTGTCAATGACATGCATCATGCTTTGATTAAAATAAGAGAATGATATTCATCATCACAGCCAATGATTGCTTGCGGTAGCTCCCATGTTGTCCAAAAATAAAAATACATTTCAACTTCATTGGACTATATGGTAGTGCCCCATGACCGCGTAGACTGGTTATCATCTGTACGTATGATGAGCAGCATTATTCTCAAAATAAATCTAGACGTTGTTGCATGTTGAAAATCAACTACTAATAAATATATAGTTTTAAGTTTTTAGAGGATATGAAATGCTAACACTACAAATGGGAAGAAAAAGAGCATTGGAAACATGTTTTGTTGTGCTTAAAAGTGAGTCAAAACTGCAATTATGGAACTTCTGTGATGGACTAACTGCTAAATAGAACATTGATCATGTATATCAGTCCACAGAGGTGTCATAATTTCAGCTCTCCAATGTTTTTTTTTTCTTATTGTATCGAAAACCTCTTAAGAAATGACACCATACTGGTATAATTTAGAACTGCTGGAATCAAGAGATGACACCATCATGGTAGTAAAAGTTGGTTTAATTGAACTGAATAATATGCAAGGAACTTAATAATACCATTAAACGGTTATTACTTTCTCTATTTTCTGAATTGTGGGAGTAAACTAATTGGTTGGTTTAATGTTAACATGCTATATTCCGGTCAAAAATAATAAGTATTAGTTTGAAAATAAAACATTGATATCTGTCACTTGTGTAAATCCTGACCATGTGAAAATCTTAAATAGTTTACAAGTGGGAAATGTGATATGCAGTTTCTAGTTTTCCACTTTAATTTTAGGTTGAATTTATTTATTCCGTTCAAAAAGAAAACTGACACCAACCACTTTCCATGAGGGTGCTCGTGTGAGATGAATTCCAAATCTTTAGGAGCTAAAATAAAAGGCTAGACTACTTTCATGCCTCTTCAACAATAATGTCCATTTTTCATGGCATGTTTTTGCACAAATTTATGAAGGAAATTATTTTAAGCATTGGTGTGCCGTTATATATTTCTTGTTGCTTGAAAGATTTATGACATTCTCGTACATTTTATTTCATCGTGCTATTCTGATTTTCCCCATAATGTTGTGTTCTACTAGGTACCTTAACAGGACCTGGTCTTCCACCGAAAATATCAAATGTCAAAGTTACTCTTAATGGTGGCCAACGAGTTACTTTTTCAAGGCCTGACGGATATTTTTCTTTGTATCCTATCATCTCTGTCTCTCTGCACTGAGTTAATCTAGTACCTTTGCCTTTGGCACTGCATATTTTATTAACTTTTGTACTTATGTTTGATATTGGGACTGCATCGCATTCTTGTAAGTTTGTCATGGGAAACTGGACTCAGCACCGTATGTTTTAAACGTTTTGAGTGGGAAATGGAAATATTATTACATTTATGATAGCATGCTAGACATTAACATGCATGCATTTCTTTAACTATTATTCGCCAAGCCACAATGTGCCAGCAGGGACTCATCTTATTGAAGCGGCTGCTATAGGTTATTTATTCTCTCCAGTGAGCTTCTGAACTCTTGGATTCTTCTTGTACTCAATCAATTCATTAACTTAATAAGACTCATAAATCTCTTCTTGCTGCCAGGTCCGGGTTGATGTCAGTGCAAGAAATCCGGGCAAGGTTCAGGCAGCTCTGACAGAGAACAGGAGAGTATTGAGTGAGCTTGTTTTGGAGCCTTTGAGAGAGGAACAGTATTATGAGGTGGGAACAGATTGACCTCTTCTCCAGTTATATGCTATTTGTAATTTTTATTCTGAAAAGAATGTGTGCTTTTTGTTCACATCTTCTTTTCTGCAGATAAGAGAACCATTCTCCATAATGTCTATTGTGAAGAGCCCAATGGGTCTGATGGTCGGATTTATGGCAATTGTGATGTTTTTGATGCCCAAACTAGTGGGTAAGTATACACTGCAGTTACACTATTTCTATTGAGGTGCTCACGTCCAGTTTGCTTATTGCTTTTGTTAATTTGCTGTAAATATATGTTGCATTTCAATGACAGGTGTGCATTTATTTATGGATCGGTCTTTTTTAACTGTTTTGAGTTAAAAAATAAACTTGTAGATTGTAATAGTGCACATCAGTCATCATCCATTATTTGCCATCTATTCAATTGCTCCTTTCAGTCCAATAAATTACGAAATTCCGGGGTTGGAAAAAATTTAGGTGGATTTGCTCCTATAATTATGCATGCAAAGCTGTTACAGATGCTACTTTTTCTCAGCTAGTCTAATCAATTGGGAATGTACAATACAAAGATAATTTCCATAACAGCGTAATTAAATTTGAATGTCTGGTGTCAATATGTGGGTTCAATTTAGCAACTATTAGTTTTAAATCTCAGTGCCTCTTTTAAGTTATCAATTTATGGACAGTTGTATAAAACTATAAATTCCCTTATCGATTAACACGCTGTATACTTATATTTCAGATCATGCCATAACTTCCTGTTGTAGTTTGTTACCACACACAAGTTCACTTTTGACGCTAAATTGTAAAAAAGTTTTAGTTACTACTCTCCACACTGGGAATACTAACATTTGGTATAGGCTGTGGGGGATGTTGACCAAACTGCGAATTCATTCTTTGTTTTGTTACCTATCTAATCGTAGTGAGCAATGAAGATTCAAAGAGGATATGAATCACTCATATTGGCGTTGTTCTTGTTTTATATGCTGCACAGATGCGGAAGAAATGAAGCGCGCACAGGAGGAAATGAGAAACCAAGGTACTCCCTCTATTGCGAACTTTTTAGCAGGAGCACAGAGGACCAGTTAAACTTTGGGCTTAAGACTGATGAAGGCATTGTTGTCATTTGACACAAATTGAACAAAGAACTTGAAAGGTTGTTTATTGTACTTTTGGGAAAAGTTGTATCAGTATTGAAATTTTGCTATTGGACGACTCTCTTTTTGTTATCTGATACTAGTTATGTTGCATTCAGAAAACCATTATACTCTCTTTAACCTACCCATATCTGATGTGTTTAATTATTCTCTGTCTCGTACTTCTTCAATTCTAATAATGCTGGATTAAATTTTGTACGAGAATACTTACGCTAACGATAAAAGATCGTTAAGGGCTTTGCCGTGGTAAGAGGGTATTATCAGACTGCCTTAGAAAGGATGGAGTGAGAAGATGATAAGGAGTTGATTTACTTTTGGTATTAGACTTGTTTCGTTTTTGGACATATTTGTTATACAATATTACACATTGAAAATAGTCTTGATTTCTTTTTTAGTCATGTCTCATACACAAGGTGTTTGATGTCCATTAAAAAAGGTTTTTAAAATAATGATTTTTTTGGAGAATTAGATTAAAATGTATGAAAAAATTTCGATTTGCGTGTAAAATATTTTAGGGTAAGAATATGTGATTGAAAATGAATTTTAGAATTTTAAGGGGAAAAAAAAAATGTTTTTGAGGAATGGAGCTAATATTGGTCAATTTTGACACGTCCAAATGCACCACATGTTCGGTTTGGATTGCCTGCCTTTTCCTACCTGACGTGGAGACATGCGCTAACGTTGTTAACAGATAAGCTCAATCACTTTGAGTTCACTATTGATTAAGACTACCATTCACTTTCATATTAAATTATGAAAACTAATGATGTTTAGTTGATCAACATTCTAGTATGCTTTATACAAGTGGAAATTAATTAATTGAATAAACTGACCAATACCCCACTGGTTAAGACTTTTTTTTTTTTTTTTTGGTACCCAGCTTAGTCAGGCTAATTTCCTGGACCACCAGCCCCTCAGTAACAAGACTATTATTTGATCTAAATCACAAGAACAATGTTATATATCAGGTAATTAAATCAATTAAAGGTGAAATTATATTATTCATTTAATTGAATTTGTAATTTAATGTCATTAATAGTGCTAAATAGTATTAAATTATAATCATTTTAATAATCTATTACAAAAAATTTATTAATTGAAAATTAATGTAATGATAAATAACTAATATTTGATGTCTAAGCCAAACTTCTTTCTTCTTCTAAAAATTCAATTAATTTTAAAACAGTTGACCTCCCACAATTGGTTCTCCAATAATACTGTCTTATTTATGGACAATTTCTTTTTTCCCAAAGCAAAATTCATGAAATCTCATTAATTTAGAGTAATGATATTTTGCCTCATTATAACCTCAGTCTATATGACGTTAATGTGATATTAAACAATAAGTATAATTAAATGATTCCTTACTTAGATTATAACCTCAGTCTATATGACGTTAATGTGACATTAAATAATAAGTATAATTAAATCAGTAATTTAATTTCAACTTTCCTTTTACCTATCATCTAACACCATATAAACTGAGATTATAACCCCCAATGGGGGCTACAAAACATTATTCTTAATTTACAGTTAAATGATCAATTTATATAATAAGAAAAGAGAAATTTTTTTTTTTACTAATTTTGGAGATAATTTAATTCATGAAATCTGGACTTGATTTCATAAATCAAGCAATGCTATTATGCTAATTAAAGCAACATAATAAATATTATGCACAACTTTTCCTTTACCAACATTATAAATACAACTCACGCTCATATTCAAAACCCTATTCAAAATGGCCGGCCTAATCAACTTTTCCATTGGATTATTGCTCTTTAGCTTCATCTGCAGCCAAGGTAAGATCCGTTTTCCCATGAAATATACAATTATTCTAATCCCGACTTCTGATCGTGAATAGCTAGCCTTCCTTCAATTGCTTGTCTGTCTATAAGTCGAGAGACGATTCTTGATTTTCGATACCCTTTTTTTTTTTGCAGCTATGGGGCAGCAGTGTGATTTGAACAACTTTGTGATTGGGACAGTGAGAAGTGGGAGAGAAATAGAGGGAAAAGCAGAATGGAATGTGCAAGTTGTGAACACATGCAAGTGCCCACAAGCAAATATTGTGCTATCTTGCAAGGATTTTCAGACCGTTGAGCCTATCAGTCCATCAATCTTTAACAAGGTTGGTGATCTTTGTTACATAAATCAGGGAAATCCAGTTCAGCCTCAGGCTTCTGTCCGGTTCTCTTATGCTTGGGATCCACCTTTTCTTCTCAGGCCAGCTTCTGCTCAAGTTCAGTGTTAGACATATTTGAATCCGAAAGTTGATTTTGGTGAATCTTGATTTCTGTTATTATGAAAATATGAATACGGTTTTGATAAAAATATATTTGTAGGAAAATTATTGAAATAATTTGTGGTGAGTGAATCTTATCATGAAATTAAAGCAATTTAATTCTCAACCAGAACCGTTGGTTATGATATCTCCAAATTCAACGTAGAGAGAGGGTGAGAGCTACGAGTGGAAACAACACGCTTTTGAATTTGTCGTATCGATGACTTAATGCAATGAATGCGACGTCGATAGAATCAAAGAAAAGTCTCATTTTTTCATTAAGAACTCTATAATATATTAAGTCACCGTTCGATATGGATTAAAATCATGTTTTTATTAAATTTTAATAAAAGTTAATGAAATGTGTGGTTGAAAAGTTGTGAAACTCAAATATATGATTAAAATTCATTGTTGACTTTGATTTAGATTAAAGTTTGAATTTTAATCTCTACCAAACATGTGCTAAATATATCACATATAATCATTTTTAGACGATTTTACTGTAATTTCAATTCAATTATTTCAATACTACATTACTTTTTGATTTTCAATATGTAATAAATACTATAAAATTTTTGTCATGTATGAATTTCGTATTATTAATTAACACGAAATTAATTAACATTAACATTAATCTAGATTCAATGAATTTTAACTTGATGAATTTTGATCTACCTGAATCTAGTGTTATTATAGATAAATTTATTTATATTAATGTATATAGGAATTTTAATGGGTGTTTAAATTCACATATTACCAATTAATTCTTACATATCAAATGTAGTGTAAAAATATTGTTAATTTGTAACATTTCATCATCACAAAAAATCTTAACCACAGAAATTGAGTTTTTATAGTACAATTTTCTTCTCTTAAATTTTTATCAGAAATTTTATTTTATTTTGTTACTCTAATTTCAATTCAATTATTTCAATACTACATTACTTTTTGTTTTTCAATATGCAATAATTATTACTAAATCCTTGTCATATATGAATTTCGTATTATTAATTAACACGAAATTAATTAACATTCACATCAATCTAGATTCAATTAATCTTGACTTGATGAATTTTGATCTACTTGAATCTAGTGTTATTATAGATAAACTCATTTCTATTCATGTATATAAGAATTTTAATGGGTGTTTTTTTTTTAACATATTAGCAATTAATTCTTATATATCAAATATAGTATAAAAATATTGTTAATTTGTAGCATTTCATCATCACAAAAAATCTGAACCACAGAAATTGAGTTTAGATAGTACAATTTTCTTCTCTTAAATTTTTATCATAAATTTTATTTTATTTTGTTCATACGAGACTCATTAAATCCTCTCAACAAGTTGATATAATTATTAATTTTACAATATTTATAAATTAAATATTTCAGAATAACGTGTAATGCATGTTCAACTCCGTCTTGTGCTATCAAACGTCAATATTATACTTAATTTGGTGTTTAATGCTTAGATTTTTTTACTTGTTTGAAAGAGATATATAATGAATAATATTTGATGATAAGAATCATAAGATAATTTTTTTTTCAATTTGATAAAACTCTGAGCAATTTCTTGAAAACTCTCTTGTAGAATGACTGACATATGTTTTATATCTTCTAGGCGCAAATGCTCAAATTTTTTGCCTAATTGTCGCACATACCAATTGATGTTATCCCTTAAGGATTTGATAAATTATTATTATAAATTTATATGTGAATTTTAAATGTGTAAACTATCTATGTTGTGTTAATTATGCCTAAAATCTCTTATATCAATTGTTGGGAATTCAAATATCACGTATTGCTTGATACCATTTGATATGAACCCAATTGTCTGATTGAGATGCTGAAGTTATATAGCATAATAATAAAGAATGTGATCGCAAGCAAAATAATAAAAGAAGACAAGAAAATATGTAAGAATAATTATGAGATTTTATTGCACCAATAATAACTGAAAAACATACAATTGATCTTAGAGTTCTAATAATATCTTTTCTCACACTATGAAATTGTATAAAAGAGCCTAATATTTATAGGGAACATGTATGTGATATTCAAACCCTCCTAGTAGAGTTGTTGATGAAGAGTTGTTGATGAAGTATGATACCAAAAACTAAGTACAAAATAAATTTCAACTCCCAATGAGCTTCCAAAATAGAATTTCAACTTGACATAGGACTCCAATAGCATTACAAACTAAATTGTTTTTGAAGTGCACTTCAATTAGAATTTTTCACTTATTTCGACAAGAAATTCGGGTCACACCCTAATTCTACCAATCTCCACTTTGACATGAATTTTATTGTAATGAACAAAATTCCAAAATATTCTCAACTTGGAGAAAAAAAACTGTCTACAAGGTATGAATTGACTCTTCCACAATAATCAAAACTGATTTTTCCAACTAAACACAAACTACTCCAATTCTTCCAATAAATCTAAGCACCACTCTACATAATTACCTCGGATTCCTAAAAAATCATAATGATTTTAAAATTAACCAAACTGAGCTGTAACATACCCCAAAGCAGAATCAAACCCAAATGCTTTTAAAGAAAGCCCCTTACTAGATTGTACACCTTCTACTACGCTGAAAGCATGCTTAACAAAATTAGCATCCACATACTTTTTATCACCGTGTCCGTCCTTACCAATTGAAAACAATGGCATTGCAGGTGATGGTGAAAAAAAACTCATTGAACTCGATACTTGTGGGACCTCACCCCAAATGGGGCGGTGATTAACCGCTTAACCGGGTAAATAGGGTGGGGGTCATTACCCTGAAACGGGTACGGGGAGGGTACGGGAAACATAGTCACCGCCCTGCTACCGTCCAATTTAAAATGAATTTTAAATTTAAGTTTCTTATCGAACAAAAATAATAAATTT
>CAIGRF010403523.1:0-16465 GCA_903798235.1 Fraxinus ornus
AATATTTCTTTCCTTTTCTACAGATATTACTGTTCTTGCACATTAAAACATTCGTTTGATTTCAGTCTCTCGCATATCATACATTTATTGATTAGATTCCCTGATACACTCATAATTTTGGCATATGAAGTCTCCTACCAATACCATCTCCGTGTTCTTTTACTGCACAATATTAGTGGTTTGCTTGAGTCATCAAAGTGATGCAAGAGATACCATCACCACAAGCAATCCATTAAGGGACGACGCGAATGAAACTCTCGTATCAGCTGGAGGAAGATTTGAACTTGGTTTCTTAACTGCTGGAGGAAACAACAAATATGTAGGAATATGGTATCACAATATTTCCAGAAGAGAAGTGTGGGTTGCAAATAGAGATGCACCAGTGACTGATTCTTCGGGATCGTTTGCCATTGCAAAAGATGGCAACCTCAAGGTACTTTCGAATGTAAATGTTTTTCAAATAACATATCTTAAGAATGTTGGTGTTAACAGCACGGTGAAGCTAATGAATGATGGAAACTTGGTATTTTTTGATGGTCCAAATATATTGTGGCAAAGTTTCGACAATCCAACAGATACATTTCTTCCCGGTATGAAAATGGATGACGACATGGTTTTGATTTCCTGGTCAAACACAAATGACCCGGCACCTGGAGATTACAAGTTTCAGATATATCAAGAATTGTACGAGATACAAAATGGATCCAATCTTTACTGGAGAAGTGGTGAGCCAGGTATATCAATCATTAAGAGTAAAATGCCTTATGCCGTAGCCTGCTTGTTGTCTGGATTTAACGGAGGACTTAATGGAAGTAAATATCCATCTTCTGGTAGTCAAAACAACACAAAAATATCTTTTAATTTTATAAGGCCTTCCAATTGTAATGTTATAAGGCTTTTCAATTATACTGTCTCTGGGCTTTTCATAAAGTGGACGGGGGAAATACAATGGTATACATGGTTCGACGGGGAATGGACCTCTCTATGGTCTGAGCCCCAAGATCTCTGCAGTGTCTACAATTTTTGTGGGAAATTCAGCTTCTGTGATAGCAATAGTCATCCACCATGCAAATGTTTGCCTGGATTTCAACGTGTTTCTAAAGAGGATTCGAATTATGGGGATTACTCTGGAGGTTGCGAAAAGAGGAAGCAAATTAGATGTGACAACAAGCAATCCAAGTTCTTAAATTTGTCGTTGACCGATTTCTGGGGTTCATTCCATCCATTTTATAAGGCTCAAAATAAGGAAGAATGCGAAAAGGCGTGCCTGAACAACTGCAAATGCGAGGCCTATTACACGTCAAAAAAAGATAATGCCAATCGGACAGGAGCAAGTGATGCCACTGTGTGTTTTATTGGGACAGGAGATCTTGAAAATCTTGCGGATGGTTTGAGTAGCTCCCCGCTCAATGTACGCTTAGCTGATTCAGATATGGGTAATTCTTCTTTCACCTTCATGCTTGTTCATATGTTGTGAAATTTGGGTTCCACTTGTTGAGAATGAGCCACTTCAACTCGTCCAGTTTTAAACCAAAATCTTGAGGTCACGATATTTGATTAGTGTCTGCAAAGAAGAGAAGTATTCAACGTCGTCGTAGGTGATGGTGCTTGACTTATTTGTTGTTAACTGTGAGGGGTTCAATCTTTCGTAAAGGAAGTGTGTTTCTATAACACCATTTTCTCTATAAAAGGGTCATCACCAGTCAACTAACATGTATGCATACACAGCCAGTACACTATTTTTCTTCTACCTCCCCAAAGTACTCTATTTCTTCAATTGAGAAATAGCACTAACCCATGGCCACGGAACACGAATAGGCAAGCTGTTGAATGCATGTAGCACCTGCGTCATTTCTTGTGACAGATCACACTCTTTTCCTTGTAGTGCATTAACTTCAACTAGTGTACAGTTCGTTCAACACGAATAGGCAAGCTGTTGAATGAATGTAGAACCTGCGTCATTTCTTGTGACCGATCACACTCTTTTCCTTGTAGTGCATTAACTTCAACTAGTGTACAGTTCGTTCTCATAGTTAGTAATTTCATCGTGGTAATTTGCACAAGTTCCATCAATTTGCTTCTTTCAATAGGCAATAGTGTACTTTCAGATATGGTAAAATAGGTTTTAACATTCATAATATGGTTTTACAGGCTTGAAAGCACGAGACTGTAAACCTTGTGGTGACATTATGATACCCTATCCACTGAGCACCGGGCCAAACTGTGGTGATCCTTTGTACTCTAGTTTCGACTGTGATAAATCCACAGGCACATTTCACTTCCAGACTTTGAGTGGAAACTACTCAGTCATCAACATTACTAAGGAGAATCGTACATTTGTTATTGAAGTGAACAGTGAAACTGCGAATAGCTGTGATGCAAGAAATTTGCCGAGACAAATCGTGAAGCTTAACCAATCATCTCCATTCACCGTGACAAACTGGTGCTATAAAAGAAGAATAGAGATAAGTTGGAAACCTCCTTTGGAGCCCTCTTGCAATCTATCTAGTGACTGTCGAGATTGGCCTAATTCAAGTTGCCACGCTAGAGCAAATAACATAAGCAGATGCTATTGTGACCAAGAATATCAATGGGATGGCACAAGTTTAAATTGTGTCCAAGGTACATACTCTCTATTTTCTAAAGATTCGTTTTTTACAATCATGTTTGGCTTAATGAGTCACTTCCATTTGAAAGGGTAAAAAAATTTCCATTTTTTAATCTAATTTTTTTTTTGCAGGGAGATCACGTGCCAGATCGCCCAAAGATATTATTCTCGTAGCGGTATTTGCTGCAGTTCTACTTGTTTGTTGCTTTAGCTATAACTTATATAGAAGAAAAATGATGACCAGAAGAAATGGTAAGTGGGAAGTGGAAGTACATATAGAGAACCATTTTTCTACTACATACTTCTAGTGCGGAGGATACCTCCAACTAATCAGCATTAATATGTGTTTGACTCTAGGAAGTGGCGAAAACAGTGGAGAGAATCCAGTGCGTTGGTCGTATGAGATTAGTGACAGACAAGTATCAGATTTGATGGATGAAGAAAATAAGAGTGGCGTCGATGTTCCTTTCTGCAGTTGGGAAAGTATATTAGCTGCTACAGAGAACTTCTCAGATGTACATAAACTTGGAAGAGGGGGATTTGGACCTGTTTACAAGGTTTTGCAATGAGTTCTCCATAATTTTTTTTCTATAATCAAGGCCATGCTTCCTTGCGTAAAAAATTATACTCACATCTCCTGCAGGGAATGTTTCCTGGAGGACGAGAGGTTGCAGTGAAAAGGTTGTCAAGCTATTCTGCCCAAGGAATAAATGAATTCCGCAACGAAGTTGTATTGATCGCCAAGCTTCAACATCGAAACCTTGTACGCCTTTTGGGCTACTGCATAAAGGAGAATGAGAAGATCTTACTCTATGAATATATGCCCAATAAAAGTTTAGATGCCTTTATATTTGGTTAGTTCTTGAAAATGATTGTTATAGTTAACACGATTGTCATTTCAACCCATTGTGATTTCTTTTTCTTCCTTTTAAACAAATATTACTAGATAAAAAACTCTGCATGCTGCTAAACTGGAAGAAGCGGTTTGACATCATCTTGGGAATAGCAAGAGGGGTTCTTTACCTTCATCAAGATTCAAGGTTAAGGATCATTCACAGAGATTTGAAAACGAGCAATATACTATTAGACGAAGAGATGAACCCAAAGATTTCAGACTTTGGCTTAGCAAGAATAGTTAAGGGTAAAGGAACAGAAGCAAGCACCAACAAAGTCGTGGGTACCTAGTAAGTGTCAATTTAAAATGATACTTCCTTAACCCTTGTTTGTCTCCCTTTAAAACAAAAACTCTTTAATTCTTATACTCATTTTCAACCACATATTCACACAATAAAATATTTTGCACATAAATTCAAAACTGTTCTTATTTATTAATCACATATTCTTTAAAAAATCACTATTCAAAATATTATTTTTTTTCTCAGTAATGACCATCAAATAGGGCTTAATCGAAGCTGCATTTAAATTAATTGCATCAAAATGATGTGACCCGTTGATAAAATATACAGATAGTCACTAAATTACCCCAGAAACCATTTACCATTCCTGAGTGCTTTTAGTCTCTTTCCAAATTGGTATTCAGTTAAGATTTTTCAGATTTTAAATTCAACTTAGGCTTCATTCATTTACATTAAACAGATTTAAACCTCTCTTGAGAAATCATCAACAATAAAGAGAAAATAAAGGTTACCTCTTTAAGAATTATTTCATGTGCATAATACGTTACTGCCTCTAATATGTGGAAACCAGTCTAGAAGCCGAGCATGTATTATGTTCCGGTATACTGTTCCATGAACTCCAATTTGCTTGATCACTGGTCAACAAATTCTGTTAACATAGAAATTGAAGGCTTATTTCACTAATGCGTCTTAGTCTTATATGCCTCAAAATAGCTGTATTTCTTTGAGGGAGCAGCATTAGCAGTAATACCAGATAATGTATGTCCTCTAAGAATGTCCAAACCATTCCTTATATTGTGACTTATAAAATGTAGCAATGGTCATAAAACATTTCTAAAGAAGTTAATTTCTCTACAGCTTCGGTATATGCCTCATCTCCTCGAGAGTTCTGGTTTGTCCAATTATGCATTTTAATGTTTATATCTCCTTACGACTAATGCACAAGTCCACCATCTATTTCTTGGTGCGGCGTGAACTAATACCTTATTGGATACAAGGTTTATATGGCCTTAGTCAAGTACTCGTTTTTGGCTCTTTTCTCCTAATAAGACTGCAAGGACTTCACTGTCTTCAAATCTCTCAATGGCATCAAATGCATCTTCATTCATTTCCTCTATGTCATCTTATTGATCCTTTCATGGCGACATCATTTTAGGTGGCCCTCTTTCTCATGAAAAAAGCACTTCGTTAAACAAAATTTTGGTATGGTTCTACACTTCTACTTGTAACCAATTTCAAGTTTGCATGTCTAGTTGGTTAAATACGGCTATCAACGTCACTAGTCTTCATTTCTTCTTTCCCATCCAAAGCTGTGTACATACATTGGCTCCTCTGTATCAAGAGGAATTAAGCTATGCTTATAGATATACACGCCTAATAAATGAAAATTTATATGTGCGTGTGTAGATACATACATATGTTTCATACTAACACCTAATTATTTTGATCCAGTGGTTATATGTCTCCGGAGTATGCATTAGATGGATTATTCTCGACAAAATCAGATGTATTTAGTTTTGGAGTTGTTGTACTTGAGATAATTAATGGAAAAAGAAACACGGATTTTTATGAATCCACAGAAGCCCTGAATCTCTTAGGTTATGTAAGTGGCTAAATCCCACAATTTATATCCACTGTTTCGGTCTATATAACTGTTAGAAATCTCTGTGTCTGATATATTTCGAAACTAATTCGTGTAGGCTTGGAGATTGTGGAGTGAAAACAAGGCATTGGATTTAATGGATCCAATGCTGCTTGAATCTTGTGAGAAATCTGAAGTTATGAAGTGCATAAATGTTGGGATGCTGTGTGTACAAGAAGATCCTGGTGATCGGCCTACCATGTCGAATGTAGTTCTCATGCTTGTTGGCGAAGCAACAGTTCTTTCGGTTCCTAATCAACCAGCTTTTGTAATGAGAAGACACGTTTTTAGCACGTCTTCATCCTCTACTAAACCGGGTTCAATTTCCAACGAGTTAACAATGTCTGAGGTAGAAGGGCGATGAGGAATTTGCTTATTCCCTGGCCTTACTGTTACTTTTCTGTTATGCCAGAATCTTTATCTATGTTGCTTTAGTAGCGCAAGATAAATTGTTATTAAACAGAAATTGTTGTCACATATAATGTATGCGAATAGTTGACCTTCCATACACTCAGAATCTTGATCCTATCAAGTAAAGATACTTGTGAACGAGTAAAATTGTTCGTCTAAATTTAAGTGATAGTTACACTTGACCTTAATGTGTTGGGATACTCGTAATCGATTAATGCTTCACACTTCGAAGTATGAGGAAAAATGTTATTAGACCATCAATTGATCAATAGAGTGATCAACTAATATATTGTTGGAAAATAATCTTGATAAGTTAAATTTGTTCTTTTGGTATTATTTATGTATTAAGTTACGTGACATTATGAATTGCGCTTGTGAATTCATATACTTGGTATATATACATGAATATTTTTAGGAGGGAGAATGTAATAATTGTTGGTACATGCACTATATTGATCTTGATCTTAGTCATTTTATAGGCCAATATAATTTATTGAATATTAGTTTGTTTGTCATACAATGTAGCATAATTTATGATTACAAACAAATTAGCATGTGAAACCGTAACTAGAAGGGGTAAATAGAAATAAAAAGAGAGATCACATAGTAGTAAAAGATAATCACTATCATACCTATAACTACTGGGGAAGTTACATTTATTTTACGATGTTAGGCTGAAGAAAGATTAATGGACTTCTCACAAAGTTGTTCTAACTCAGTTTCCAAAACTTTGATCAAGTTCAGTTCGCCTATAAATCCAAGCTTGGGCATTTTGATCCCAATCGAACCTAGAGGGCCACTGCAAAGGAATGTTTAATCTTCAAGACTAGCCACAAAGGAAAATGAAGGCATGGACATCTATGTGGACATATGGTTGATTTTAACCTTAATGTTTTGATTATAACAAATAAGTCATTTCATTTACTAACTTTTGAATTTGAGTGATACTTTCAAAGCTATCAAGATTATAAATCGGACTCGAAATGAAGAACAAAGTGAAAGTTAAGCATTCAAGTCAAATCATTCGAGACGATAGCGATTTTCATGCGACTATTGAATTGGAAGCGATGATTATATTGGAACATAAAGACATTTAACATTTATATGTAAAGGTATTAACTTGTCAATCTTTAGCAAGTGCATAAAGCTCCAACTATATTTCATAATTCATCACTTGCATAAAAACGTTTTAGAAATGAAGATATTGGAAAATGAACATTTTTGATATAGTAAACTAACTCCAAAATTCAGTCATTTCGGTCGACCGATCGCTCAACCGAAGTGTCAATCGAAACGCCAACGGTTCGATTTTACAACGGCTATATTCACACTTCGGTCGACCGAAATTAATCAACCGAAAGTTCCTGCAGCCTCTTCTTTTGCTCTATAAATATCCATCTTCTCTGCATTCAATCTCAAGACTTTATAAGAGCAATTAAGAGAGTATATTTATTGAAAATCATTGAGCTTACTTGATTTTAAATTCTATTTCATTTATTACAAAGAATTTCTTGATTGATCAAACTAATTTTCATTTATCTCATCAAGAATTCTTTTTCAAAAGAATTTTTCTCAATCTCATCTATTCTTCATTCTTGATAGAAGTTTCTTTGCCAACACTTATATTGAAGTGTAAATCTCTCTTCATATTTAACTTGTAATATTTGTTAAGAGAGATCATAGGTTGAAAATTTTGATACAAAGATACAAACTATTTCATTATTCATTATTCATCAAAGTTTACAATACAAACACTTGAGCTATATTATTTGATATCTATTGAAGTGTTTATCTAACTCTCTAATACTTAACTTGATTATATCATTGGTTAAGAGAGTTCTTCAATTGTAAAATTATCACTTACATTTTGACGATTTCGAGAGTCTTGTGAAAACTCGATTGTAAGGATAAGTGCTCATTGTTGTAAGTCGTCTAAGGATAAGTGCTCATTGTTGTAAGTTACTTAAGGATAAATGTTCCTTGTTGTAAGTCACTTAAAAGTAGGTGCTCCTTGTTGTAAGTCACTTAAGGATTGGTATTCCTTGTTGTAAATTACCATTATAATGCATTTGACCTTACTCGTGACAGAGAGCTTGGTAACGAGGACGTAGAACACATTGTGTATCGAACCCCATTAAATTGGTTCGTTATATTTACATTATTACACTTTACTTTACATCGCCATTTATATTGCTATATTCATACTTGAATTAAGTTATCAAGTTTGCATATTTATCTCTCTTTTTACACTTGGAATTTGTTTCTTGTGTATTGAATTGTTTTGAGACTAATTGTCGAAAAAGTTTCAAATACCAATTCATCTCCCTCTTAGTTAGTTATTCTTGAACTAACAATTGGTATCATAACAAGGTACTCAATTTTTAAGATTTCACAATTTTGATTAATGGGTAACTACTTTTTTCAAACTCTTGAGGGGTGTTCTACAAACCGTCCTCCTTTATTTGATAGTACTAATTATAATTATTAAAAAACTAGGATGACGATATTTATTCAATCCATAGATTATAATATGTGGGAAGTTATTGAATTTGATTCTCATAAGCTTACTAAGGTTATTAAAATTGATATAAAATCGGACCAAATAATTTCTAAACCTAGAGAAGAATATGATAAGGGGTGATAAAAGAAAATTATCCCTAAATGATAGAGCAAAAAATATACTTTATTGTGCATTGGATATAAATGAATTTAATCGTATTAGTACATGTGATTCGGCTTATGATATTTGACATACTTTAGAAATTACTCATGCTGGAATTAGTAAAGTAAAAGAAATTATGATAAATCACTTAGTTAAAGATTTTGAAAATTTCTTCATGAAAGAGAATGAACCTATTGTTGACATGATTACTCGCTTCACCAATATTACTAATAGCCTCAAAGGCTTTGATCGTGAATTTACTAATGGTGAGCTTGTAAGTAAAATGCTTAGGTCGCTCTCGGAAGAATGAAGTCCATTGAAAATGTTGATAGAAAACAACAAAAATATCAACATATATCCATTGGAAGAGCTCTATGGAATATTGATGACATATGAGCTAAATCGCACCGAGACAAAGGAGAAAACGCTGAAAAGCAAAGAAGAGGAAAGACGCCAAGTTGCTTTTAAATCCATTGTCGATGAAGGTACTTCAAGCGAGAATATGAATGATGAAAAACTTAATGATCTAGTTCTTCTTGTCAAGAAGCGAAAATGTTTTCGGCAAAAATATCGATTCCAAAAGAAAGAAGAAAATGGCGAAAAGAAGAATAGATTCATAAAAAAAAAAGTTCTTCAAGCGACATGGGATGAAAGCCATGATAATGAAGATGAAAGTCAAGAAGAAATCACCAACATGTGCTTTGTGGCCATTGAAGATGAGGTAAACACAAATGAACACTCCAATCAGCTCATCAATCAAATGGACAAGGAAAATAAAGGTACTTCTATATGCATAACAAAAATATCGAGGTATGATTAACTCTCTTCTTTAAATTGCAAGTAAACTCGATATTATATTTTGTATGTGATTTAATTGTTATGAAATATAACTTCTTATCTATGCATTGTAACTTGAATTATGACTTCCATTATTCTCATGAATTGTGATGGCTTCTAATGTGATTTATTTCAATAAATTGTGGAAATGCATGTCTCTAAATGTTATACTATCTTTATATGGAATATGAAATAGACATAAACTCGGTTCCTATTGAAACGGGGAATATAAGTGAAAACGATAGGGGAAATATATTACTATTTTCTATGGTTGATTTAAAAGTTTTGATCTTATATGAAATATTATTCCTCTCATATGTGCTATCGTAAATGTAAAAATTTGCATCTTGTGCTTATTTGAGGGGAAATATATTATTCTTTTATGATTGATTTAAAGTTTTGATCTTAAATGATATCCCTTTTTGATTATGTTAAAAGGGGGAAAAGGAGTGAGATGATTATGCATACTTTGATTTGAAAATATAATATGTTTTAAATGTCTAGTTCTTAATTGGTAAAAGAAATGAGGAATATGAATTACATGATGAATTTATGATGTATATTCCTTTATCAATATGATATTAATTGTTCAAATCTTACATTTCAAATCATCTTGTTTATCATAATAAAAAAAGGGGAAATTGTTGACCTATGGTTGATTATAACTTTAATATTTTGATTATAACAAATAAGTCATTTTATTTACTAACATTTGAATTTGAGTGATTAAGCTTTCAAAGCTATCAAAATTATAAATCGGACTCGAAATGAAGAACAAAGTGAAAGTTAAGCATTCAAGTCAAATCATTCGAGACGATAGCGATTTTCATGCGACGATTGAATTGGAAGCGATGATTATATTGGAACATAAATATATTATACATTTATATGTAAATGTATTAACTCGTCAATCTTTAGCAAGTGCATAAAGCTCCAACTATATTTCATAATTCATCACTTGCATAAAAATATTTTTGATATGAAGATGATTTTGGAAAATGAACATTTTTTATATAGTAAACTAACTCCAAAATTCAGTCATTTCGGTTAACCGACCGGTCAACCAATGTATCACCGGTCGACCGATCGCTCGATCGAAATGTCAACCGAAACTCCAATGGTTTGATTTTACAACGGCTATATTCACGCTTCGGTAAATTGATCAACCGAAAGTTCCTACAGCCTTTTCCTTTTCTCTATAAATATTCATCTTCTTTGCATTCAATCTCAAGACTATATCATTGGTTAAGAAAGTTCTTCAATTGTAAAATTATCACTTACATTTTGACGGTTTCGAGAGCCTTTTGAAAACTCGATTGTAAGTATAGGTGCTCCTTGTTGTAAGTCGACTAAGGATAAGTGCTCCTTGTTGTAAGTCACTTAAGGGTAGATGTTTCTTGTTGTAAGTCACCTAAAGATAAGTACTTCTTGTTGTAAGTCACTTAAGGATTGGTACTTCTTGTTGTAAGTTACCATTATAGTGCATTTGGCCTTACTCATGACGGAGAGCTTGGTAACGGGGACGTAGAACACACTGTGTATCGAACCCCATTAAATTAGTTTGTTATCCTTACATTATTGCACTTTACTTTACATCGCCATTTATATTGCTATATTCATACTTGAATTAAGTTATCGAGTTTGCATATTTATCTCTCTTTTTACTTTAAGGTCAACAATATAACATGAAGAAATTGATTGCTTGAAAACTAGAATTTATGCCACTACGAAGAGAGTGTGAGAACACAAGTAATTCTGAACAAATGTAAAAGAAAAAACGTGCATATATGGAGATTCTTTTAATTTGTTGGTCAATCAGATTAGTCTTCGTTAGCTTACAAACTAAATAATCAAATTTGATAACGTAGGTTCAGTGTATAAATCAATCCGTGACAAGTCCAAAATTGGTCCTTGCTCAGTGTATAAATCAATCCGTGAATAGTCAAAAAAATTTGGTCCCCGCTCAGTGTACAAGTCAATCCATGAATAGTCCAAAATTGGTCCCCGCTAATTTTGGTACGATTTTTTAATAGGGTAGATCGTCTTGAACCTAAGTTGTTTGGCCTATTTTGAAACTTATAGTCAATCGTGAGTGTCAAGGTTGAGTAATGATATTAACTTATAAAGCTTTCGCTAGGACATTAATACTAATTCTCTAATTAAATTCAAATTTAATTTAGTAAACTAAAAAATAAAAGTTATTCATGCCATTACATGAGATTGAGTAATGTTTGTAACATTGAGATTCGATATTTTCTTGATTCGTTCTAAAAATCTAAAACTAATTACTAACTTATAATTTTACAATAACTTTATTGCTGAATACACGTGTCCCATGTTACTGTATATGATTGAAAAAGAAATGATCAAAAAATTGAGAGAAAAAAAGAGACAGAGAGAGAGCAATATAAGAGAACAGAAATAGTCAAAGTTATTTATATTTTAAGAATCAAAACTTTAAATTATATTCCAAATTTGTCACTATTTTTTTAAAATTCATTTTAACTACACATTTCATGTGATTCATAATTTTTATCTTCAAAATCTACTAAAAAAAAATTTGATTTTTAGCTATACCAAATAGGCCTTAAGTTTGTCTGGATTCCATCTTTTTTTTTTTTTTTTAGCCAATCATATTGGGTAATTTATATTTTTAGTATAATTAATTATTAATATTTCAACTATGTAGCAAAATTCGTCATTTGTTCCTTTTTTTTATCATTAAGCCCTTGTTTGATCCTCGTTATTTTCAAAATATATTTTTCCCTCTCTTATTTTCAACCGCGTGTTATTTAATAAAATACTATTACATACAAATTTAATTTTTTTAACCACATATTTTCCATCAAAATACTATTTCAAAATGTATTATTTTCAAAATAAAAAAAAAATAAAAAAGGACTCAAACATGCTTTAAACGACGACATTGCTATTCTCTTTAAATAAAAAAAAAAGGAAAGAAAAAGAAAACAGTAATACGAAAAAATAAGGAAAAATTACAAATGAAGTATTTTCAAGAAATACATGGCAATAGTATTGTTTGTAACATAATAATAAGGGAAATTTACATTTTTCGTTCTTAACGTTTGTGAAATGTAACAGATATACCATCGTTCTCTCTCTCTCTCTCTCTCTCTCGTTTTTTTAAATATAATTCATTATTTACATTTTAATTACGTTGCAAAACTTGTCATTTTCTCCATTTTGATCCTTAAATAACGAATTTGCCATTCTCTAAACTAAAATATAAGAAAACGGTAAAAATAAAAAATAAATCACGAATGGAATATCATAACTTTTCAAGAAATACAGTTAAATCCCTCTTAAAAATTAAATACATATTAACCCAACGAAGCTCATGCCACCCACCCATCCTAATTAACCCACCCGCAACCAAACACCACCTCTACACAACAAAAGCACTTTCACTCCCAACTAGCCAACAATATCAGATACCCAATCAACTCTTCTCAATACCGTAGACACCCATGGCTCGAGTGGATCCATTTTGTCAATACTATCTAATGGTTCCTTTGAAGCCCACAACATCGGGTGACCTTATACTTTTGTTCCTCATGGTTCCTACAGAGCTTCTCAACTTGATCTCTTGCTTCTCTTCGTACCATTTTACCATGATGTGATCCAAGTTGCGTTATTATCTTCTAAAACATAAACTATGCAAAAATCAACTAGAAATTGACTCTTAACATTCAGAATGTGAGCAAAACTTTTTAAAGTATGAATCTAAACAAGTGTATAACTTATCAGAAATCAATAGAAAAGTTGTCCGGTCAAATAGGCTTCATCATGTACACTGCATATAGTCATCTTGTCGCATATATACAATATGCATAACACGCTACTTTTCGTTATTTCAACACTTGATTGGTGTCGAAGAATTCTAAAGACTCCTCGACTTCTCATGGGAATGCATAGCTACAACTATAAAAGCCTATGAAAAACCGAAGCTTAAATCACAAATAGCAAAAAAAACAAAAACAAAAACAAAAACGAAAAATGAGAGAGAGAAATTGTTGGATAAATGGTGAATAATTATATTCCTTTTAACCAAAGTTAAAAACTACGTTGCATACAAATACGATAAAATCATGACTTGTTAGTGCAAAATATCAAATAGAGTTTTGATTTACTGAAATCAAGATGTGACCATTAAAATATGCACAAAATGTGATTTACTAAAACGTAGAAATTATAAAGAAATGAAATGAAGCGTTGTATGTGAATAGAAATCTCTTTAAGACATATTTTGTCTCATATGCACTCGTGCTAATATGATTGAATGAAAGTTCGTCTCTCATAATACAACACTTCTTTCAAAATTAATATAACCAAAGTTTTGACAGTGTTCTTCACGAACAGAATAAACAAGAACTAAAATTGGTCGGACGAAATTTTATTTCTTAAAATAACTCAGATGGAATTTAATTTTAGCAAAATAGAAAGAACATAATAATGTTATGAAGAGAACAGAGAATTTAGAAATCAATTTTTTTTTCTTGAATTGTTCTGGTATAGGAAATATGGACCTAAGGGTCTCCTATTTATAGATTCTTAAAGAATCATTTCGGAATGGTGGCATCATTTGACAAAAATCGATTTGAACAATTAGATCGCACAATTTATCATATTTAGTGGTTTAGGTCGCATCCTATCAAAATATCATGACTTTTTATTATGTATCTTTTTGAATAATTACACCCAATACGAAACAACATGATTAATGATATGCATAATTTGTATTTTAAGAATCACAACTAATAATTGCACAGATTGGAGAATTTTTCAATTTGCACATACAAAAATTATCCCCGTAAATTCTAAAAGAACCTCTTCCCTATAATAAAGAAAATGGTAAAAACACCGTTGGTCTATCAACTTTCAATTATTTTTTTTCAATCACTATACTTGCTTTTGCTTCGAATTCATTACCGCACTTTTAATTTTTTTTCACCATTTAATGCCGATTCGACTACTATCTATCTAAATACAAATGTATTTAGATGTCTGAGAGAAAAGGAATTCAGGGCTACTGATATTATAGTTTTCTACAGGTATGAGAGTCGAGACATAAAGATAGATTGTACTGATCTTCATAATTCCCCCAAATTGATAAATCTCCTACATTCTACCAGTCTGTTTAACATCAAGAACACAACCTGCAATTCCGCCTCGCCTCCCAAACAGAGACCCCCGAACAGCAGTAATAGCCAAGAAACGGCACCCATACATACACCCAACAAATTGAAGAACAGAGACCAAACCTTACCCAACAAATATGATATAGAATAGCAAGCCAAAAAACCGCAAGTTTATCACAAGCAAAAATTCAAAACCTTGATTTGAAGATGCCCTAAACCTTGATTGAAACGACCGTAGAGAAGCCTTCGATTTGAGAAGGCGATCTGAATACCTTGATTTGAAGATTCCGTAGTGAACCCTTCGATTTGAGTTGTGGGTTTGAGAGACGAAATTGATTTATCGTCTTTGTTACGGGAGAGCCGGAGAGGAAAGAGAGCGAGAATTGAGAAACGAGAGGCAGAGAAGGGTGAGAGAGAGAATTTTCAGAAACGGTGTTTCCCGTGTTTTGGCAATTCCCTTTCTTTTGTTTTAAAAATGTCCAAAACGTGGTTTTCATTGTCTTTCATTTTTAGTGTTAAAATTTTTTCCATTTTCAGAAACGCGTTTTCGAAAATGGGAAAGAGAACGCGTTTTCGCTGTTTTGAAAAATTAAAAACAGAAAACAACTTGAAAATGACAAAGAGAACAGTGCCTTAGTTCTTTCCTTTGCAATTTGTAGAATGATTAGAACCTCATTTTACTGCACTTAGTTCGAATATCAATGTCCAATGTATTTACATGAAGAATAATGCTATCTAGACTAGTCCTCATGTAATGGACTGAAATCTTGTGACCTATTTAATTGTCCTCATTTAATAGCGCTTATTGCCAACTAGATTGGTGTTGGAACATGAGTTATGCTAATCATTACTCCCGCCAGTCATCCAGAAGACCCTTGCTGTTTGAATCCCAAGTCTCGCATGAGCAGGCTGACCCTGTCATTTGAGCTGCCACTGAAATTATCTGGGCTTCAATTCAATAGGAGAAGATAGCTTTATGGCCAAAGTTTCATAGTTAAACCTATTCTGCACTGTTTGCTGGCACGGTAACCCTTGGCTTGGATAATATTACGGCCTGTGGAATCTTGTGGAGTTGGCACGAGGCAGATTGCACCATTTGATCCTTGGCTCAATTGTTTCCACATTTTTAACATTTTTAGGGTCAGGTGAACTCTAATTGATTATAAGGATTTAATCTAATTTCTTCGAAATTAACTTCTGAGTTTTAAATATTATTTTGGTATTATTGTATTGAAAATTGTATGGTTCGTATTTTGTGAAGGATCTGGTTCTTGCTAGAATAGTATTTGAAAATGCAGCTTCTTGTGGTCCCCCATGTCAATTTTGTAGCAGTATACCTGTGACAAATGGGCCAATAGAGTCATTACGTCTTAACATTTTCCAACCACTCAATTTCTTCTTGTTCTTAAGATTTTATTATAAAAAGTATGGTACATGAATAATACCATTTTTAATACTTTTAACAAAGGGACAAAATGGATTCTGAATCCAAGTGCACTGTGCACACGTTTTTGAAGATCAAATAACATAGCCAAGTCCAAGTTTGAAGCAATAATAATGATAATTAATTATGCAAATGATTGGACAAGTAAAATGTTTCTATTATAGAAACAAGCAAATTTATTATAAAAAACTAAAAAGGTAATTCGAAGAAGATAATAAATGATTCGGTCCATGAGCCCAAATGAGCCATATAGTTGAAAAGAGGTGAGTTCGGTTTGATTCATAGCTTGTCTCAAAATGAGTTCTAGTTGAGACAAGTCGAGACGGGGAGCCAACAAGCTACTCGGCTCATCCTTACATGCATATTTTTGTGTCAATTTGTCTCATAGCGTTGTATAGTACGTGTCTTAAGAAAATATTCGACTAACCTACTTGAAAGATATTTAAGCTTCTGTTTGGTATAAATTAATATTCAGATTTTAAGTTAAGTTAAAGTAAATAATTAATTTTAACAATACATTTTATAGAATTCAAAAGTTTTTAACCATATATTTCATCCATTTTTAT
>CAIGRF010403599.1:1495-12933 GCA_903798235.1 Fraxinus ornus
TTAGAGATTAACCACTGACACTCAGATAGTTTTCCATGTGGAATCTCTCAGCGGGTCTCCAATGTTTTGTTCTATAACAAAACATTCACGTGTTCATTCAGGTGTCACCACACTTTAGCTTGTGAGATCAACTACTTGCTTCATAAGTAAGAAATGCCACACGTGATGGTCTATCCGTATCTCGTTATTACATACGACCACGGACGATTTAAGATTCAGTCATAGGTAATTTGTATCTCACAATCACAACTCCTTGTGATTAACAAATCACTAAAACTTGAATCTACGGATTCTATTATTTAATTAATTAGAATACTAGTTCAATTAAACAATAGATCTTGCCATAAATATGCATCGGTTAAATTTACATTAAAAGTATTTATGTGCAAAGTTGATTGGACTTAGGGCATAACACTTGCAAAAATAACCTATATATATGAAAAGTTTAGATTCTAATTGGTCCAAAGAAGAGATACATTTGCTAGAATCAAGAGCCATCCAATAGGTGAAAATATGAGCCGTGAGCAATATTAATTTCTTAAGCTACTTCCAACGGTCCACGTTGTTTTCGGGGTTGAGCCTTTAGACTTGGTTCTTGGTAATCGATTTACCATTGACCGAGACCTGTAAAAATATACTTCGCCATTTTATATCATCACCTGGGATTTATTGGGTATCAAAACCCAACAAACTTATTTTCTCAGTTTCTGCTAATTTCTCTATTGCATCTTAGGAAATTGACACTCAAATAAAAACCTCAAGTAAAGGACACTATGTAATACACGTGCATCATTTTGAAAATATATTATATTTATATTAATTATTATTTCAAGCACATTTTGATTAGTTGTTATGTTCTTTCCTAAAATAAAATAAAAAAATTTACAATTTTTATCTATCAAATAGTGATCAAATACTTAATTGAAACATTAAAGTTTTTCATTTGTGAATTTGCACATCATAAATATGTAGTTATTGTGTTCGAGTATCCCACGTAAGCTTATTGTTATTGTTATCTCCCAGGTCTAAAGTCCCAGCTCAGATCGCCACATGGACAGCCACGTGGGTAACTAGTCTACATAGGCAGGAAACAAGTTGGAAGGTCAAATGAAGGGTCAACAAAGTCAAAATAAGATAAAGAAGATATCGTCCGAGGTCCCCCTACTGAAGCAGATGTTGTCACCAAACTCCTCCACCCCACATGAAGTACTGAGGCTCTGAAGCCTGAAGCAGAGACTCCCCCAAGCTGTTCGAAGTTCCATGCTGCTAAAGGCTTTCAAGTCAAAGTCGACCCTAAACTACACAGAAGATTTGAAGATCCATGAAGTGATTGATGTAGCATCTGTAATAGAGTATGTCAGTGTGTCTGTGTCAGCCTACTAAGGAGAATGGCTGACCCTATTTCAAGTATTAATGGTGATAGTGGACAGTGATGTGAGGTTTCAGTCTAGGAGATCAGTCCACGTGGTTTTTTATCCAACGATCACTACGTCGACCAAGACAGTATAAATATTCTTCTCTTAGTATGAAAAAAGGGTTAGCATCTTTGTAATGAGAGGATAAAAAAATGCATGTAACTATCATTCTTGATAATATACAGAAGGAAAGCAAGATTCATGTAGATTGTCCCTTACAAGTTTCATAAACACAAATAGCAAATGTGGATATCCCAACATAAACACCATCTTTCTAAATCTATCCTTCCACATATTCCATAATAGGAAGGAGAGGTTTATTCTTAAGAAATCGACCCGACTTTCGTTGATAGTGCAATAGTCACCCAAAACAAAACCACCGAAGTTCGAATGTCACCGTCTCTTGCTGAAAAGTACCTTTTAAGTCCTTTTTAATTTAGCTACCATCCTTGTTCCGGTAGAAACGTGTCGGGTCTGTACTTGACGTGACAAGAGTGGGCTCGATATCTGTTGAACTTATTTTTTGAGGTCAACAGATTGGCGTCGTCTGTGGGAAACCATACATTCAACCATGAACACATGTGAAAGAAAGGCCAGAAAACAGTTGGAAGTTTGGCTAACAAAAGTTTTAATCCTTAAAAAATGAGCTGTCAGAAACGTAGAACCCTCAGAAGAAAGGAAAATTCCATAGTAAGTGTTTTCAGAAAAAGGAGTTCAAATGATGAAAGTGCACTTAGAAGGACAAGGACATACCCTGAAGAAGGAGAACCCTTACGAGCTACTCTAGATGCTCGCCCACAAAGACGAGGAGAGTCCAGAGATAGAGGCAAGGTCGCAACAAGGCTTACTAGGAAAATGGCCACAATGGCTGCCAACATGAGGAATACAACCCAGTAGAACTTGGCCATACAAGAAATGCTGATAAACATGTAAGGACGAGGAGGGTATCACGCCCCTCTATACGCAGCCCCTGAGAATATCTTTCTAGAAATGCGAGAATATTATCAGGAGGAGGAGGAAGTCCAAAGCTAAATGGCCCGGAATCATTATGCTGGAATGGAGGCTGCTCAAGAAAGAGAGGTCGAGGTGGATACATCGACTAACTACACTTCGAAAAGGCCGTACAAAGCCCCGTTCAACTTTTTTCCAAACTACAAACCAAAAAATAGACCTCAGAGGTCAGCAAACATTTTCGATAGGATAAGTCCAGGGTTGCCTAGAAATAGGCAGACTTATCCTCATCCACCGATGTCTAGAAATAGACAATAAGAGCCTAGCCAAAATGAGGAACATGACCCAATATACCAGGAGGAGCCTCAGGTTCGTCCCCTTAGAAATAGGCACAAAAGGCAAGACAAGACTAGAAGTGAAGCAGGCCCTTCTCAACCACCTCCTCAGATTCATCAAAGGAGAGATGATGACTCAGATGAACCTCAGAGGTCCTACGACCTAGATGATAATGATGAGCATTCGCCTTTCTTAGAGGCAATAACGAATGCCCCCATGCTGAACCACTTCACTCTCCCCAAAATTCCCAAGTATGATGGAAGAGGTGACCGTGGAAGCATATCAACAATTACAGGACCCACATGAATCTAAAAGGAGCCATCCCAACAATAAAATGCAGATCTTTTCACTTACTCTAAGTGGGGGCGCTAAGATTTGGTACTCGAGGCTACCAGAAGGAAGCATCTAAAGCTGGCCTGACCTCAAAAAGACATTCTTGAAGCACTTTGTAACAAGCAAAGAGGGGGGAGGCCTATTCAAAGGTTGCAAGACATCCTACAGCAAAAGGAGGAGACTTTGAAAAGCTTATTATCCAGTTTCACTAATGAAATGACTTATTGTGTACAATTTACAAACAAGGAGGCATTGACTGCACTGAGAGAGGGATTGGACATGAATTCTCTCTTCTGGAGGGACGTGCAAAACAAAGACCCAACCACCTATGACGCCCTGTTGGAAATAATAAGGCATGAGATCCTCAATGAGGAGTTGAAAGACCATAGAAAAAAGGCTAGCCAAGGCCTTTCTCCACCTCAGATGCAAAGGAAAAAGGCCCAACTTCCCATTTGATGGATCACCAGCCCCCATGAACCACAGGCATGAGCTCGCTACAACGACACTCAACGTCATGCCTACCTTGGCCTATGAGGAGGTTAATCCTGGTGCAGAATTGCTTCAACATCATTCTTACCCAATGCACCCACAAAGAGGGCGAGGTAGGAGAGGAAGCGTCGAACTTAGAAATAGGGACGAATTGCCTAATTATTGCTCCTATTATCAATCACATGGACATCGCATGGAAAACTACTGAGACATTGCAAGACACCCCCGTAACCAACATCAAGGAAGGGAAAGATGCCTCCCAAGGAACACAATATCCTAGGAACAATGAACAGTGTCGGCCTAACAGGAACGACCCTCCAATGGAGAGGAAAAATGATACTGAAAGACCTAGAGAGGGTCAGAGGTAGAGACCAAGTTGTCCACCCAATAATGAATAGGATCCTATTAGATAGATAGACACAATCAATTGAGGCCCATATATGGGGGGGAGAGTCCTAAAATTCGCAAAAAAATTATGCCAGAGAAGCGAGTGACCCACGCATGACAAGCTATATAGGTAACCAATCTTCGACGAGGAGGACAATTCCGCCTATAACTTTCATAGAGGAAGATACAGTAGGAGTACATTATCCAGACTATGACGCCCTAGTCGTAAGTGCTGTCGTGGCCAACAATAGCCTGAAAAGGATGTTGGTGGATAATGGGAGTTCGATCAATATCACATCGGTACCACTTTTGATAAAATGAAAATTGATTATGTGCTGACCCTGATGAATTCCCTCCTGTATGGCTTTATAGGAGACAACATATCTCAAGAGGAAAAATTACTCTGGCAATAGATATGGGGACGGAGCCTCTAATCGCTCGTCATTTCATGGTATTCCTAGTAGTTGACAACCAATCTTCCTATCATGGGGTACTTGGGAGACCCACCTTAAAGGGGCTATGGGCAGTTACCTCAATTCATCACCTGTGCATGAAGTTCCAAACTTAGGGTGGCATTGCCATAGTTCGAGGTGACCAACGGGGAGCTAAAGATGCTACTCCAACTTCCTAAGGAAAGCAGAACCAAGAACCGCAATGCCATCATCTCTGATATCGACATGAGCGATCTCCCTGAACAAGGGATTATCCTTGATTAAGGGGATGATGTCATCATGGCCGGGGCCCCTGAAGAAGGAGGTATCTTTGGCACCATACAAGCCCCTGAAGAAGGGAAAGCTAGTGAAGAAGTAGTTTGCTTGGAAGAACTAGACCCTCGCATCATTGATTGTGAACCTCAAGTAGTCCCCATGGAGGAGCAGACCCTGTAGATCCATTAAAGCGCTTATAGGTGGGAAGCAATTTGCCACTAGAAATGAAGGAGAAGTTGAAAAACTTCTTACTCAAAAACCTCGATGTTTTTGCCTGGAAGTACAGCAACATGGTTGGAATTGACCAAAAGGTCAGCTACCATCACTTAAACATAGACCCAAAGGCTACAGCACATAGGCAAAAGAGGAGAGCCCTCAACCCGAAAAGATACAAACCTTTTAAGGATGAGGTCAAGAAGCTAATTGATAATTGGTTCATACGGGGATCTATATATCCGAAGTAGGTCTCAAACCCAGTGCTAGTAAAGAAGCATAATTGGAAATGGAGGGTGTGTATAGACTTCTCAAACTTAAACCAAGCTTGTCCTAAGGACAGCTTCCCACTGCCCAGAATAGATTAACTTGTGGATTCAACTGCTGGGCATGAACTTCTTAGCTTCATGGACACCTATTCAGGATATAACCAGATTTCCATGTTTCCAGCAGATGATGAGCATACATCCTTCAGCATAGATAAAAGGCTTTATTGTTACAAGTCCGTGTATTTTATGTTGAAAAATGGTAGGGCAACCTACCAAAGGTTGGTCAACAAAATGTTTGCTAACCTCATTGGAAAGACCACGGAGGTCTATGTGGATAACATGGTTGTGAAAAGCTTAAAGACAAATGACCTTATCACCCATCTCAACGAAACATTCCAAATCCTATGAAGATACCGGATGAAACTCAATCCCTTGAAGTGTGCCTTTGGGGTATGATAAGGTAAATTCTTTGGTTACATTGTTAACCAGAGAGGCATCGAAGTGAACCCTAAAAAGGTCAAAGCTTTGATTGAAATGAGGTCTCTCTAAAAGCCCAAAGAAGTACAAAGCCTCATTGGCTAAGTTGCGGCATTGAATCGCTTCATTTCCAAGGTAACAGATAAGTGCCTACTTTTCTTCCTTCAAAGTCCTTAAAGGAGGAAACAAGTTTCAGTGGACAAAGGAATGCGAGGTGGCCCTTCAAGGGCTGAAAAAGCACTTGGGTCAGGTGTCTCTCCTTTCCAAACCGAAATACCATGAGGTGCTACATCTGTACTTAACAGTTACCTCCAAGGCTTTAAGCTCGATTCTGATAAGAAAAGAGGACAACCACCAGCTGCCATTTTTTTATGTTAGCAAGGCACTCACAGCTGAAACTCGATATCCAAACATGGCAAATTATCCATTTCTTTAGTAACTGCTTCAAAAAAGTTGAGGCTATATTTTCAGGCCCACAGGATCCATGTATTAACGAATTATCCCCTCAAGCAAGTGCTTCAGAAACCAGATGTCTCGAGGAGATTACTTAAATGGTCTGTGGAACTTAGTGAGTTCAACATCACTTACAAACTAAGGACAGCCATCAAGGGTAAGCCCTAGCTGATTTTGTGGCTGAATTAACCCTTGTTCCAGAAGTTGAAGAAGAAACGGAACCTTCCAAACCTCAAACATAGAGTTTAGCTTTAAGACCGGAAGGACACAAGCTAGCCTATGTTGTGAGTTTGGCTTTAAGACCACTAATAATGCAGTTGAATATGAAGCCCTTCTAGCTGTCCTAAGACCAGCAAAAGAAATGTAAGTAAAGAGGCTCATAATCAGCAGGACTTACAGCTAGTGGTTAGTCAAGTGCATGGAAACTTTCTGCCAGAGACAAATCTATGGCGGCATACCTAAAACTGGTGATGAGCTTCATCCCTTCATTCGAGAGGTTCGAACTAATGCAAATACCATGATCCCACAACGCTCATGCTGACGCAGTAGCAAAGTTGGCAAGTAGCAATGATTCTAAACTACTCACAGTGGTTCCAATTGACCACATCCCTAGACCTTCAACAGAGGAAGGTAAAACGATATTGTGGGTAAAAGACACCCCTATTTGGATGAAGCCCATTATATCTTATCTAAAGGATCAGACATTTCCTTTAGGGGAAGAAGACGCTCAGAAACTCAAAAGAAGAGCCACCACTTCATCTTCTAAGATGATGTATTGTGTAAACGTGGGTTTTCACTATCCCTGCTAAGGTGCATAAGAGGAGAGCAGGTAAACTATGTGCTTAGGAAAATCCATGAGGGTGTTTGCAACAATCATGCTGGAGGTTGGTCTTTAGCACAAAAAGTGCTAAGACAAGGATACTATTGGCCCACCTTGAAAAAGGATGTGCAACAGTTTGCCGGGAAATGTGATAAATGCCAACGCTACGCCACTATCCAGAGGCAACCCTCATAAGAATTAAGCGTGGTTTCTAGTCCATGGTCGTTCGCGAAATGGAAAATAGACCTAATAGGATCTATTCCTAAAGGAAGAGGAAGTGTCAGCTTTGCAATCGTGGCCATTGATAATTTCACAAAATGGGTGGAAGCCGAACCACTTGCCAAAATAATTAAGGCCAACACTTCCAAATTCCTCTGGAAAAACATCATCTGTAGGTTCAGAATTCTTTATTCAATTGTATCAGATAATGGCAGGCAGTTTGATAATAAGAAGGTCAAGGAGATGTGCGAGGAGCTGGGTATTAAGAAACATTTCTCCTCCCCACATCACCCCCAAGCCAATGGGTAGGTCGAAGTTATTAATAAAACAATCAAATACATCCTGAAGAGGAAGCTAGATGCTTCAAAGGGGGTATGGGTCGACGAACTACCCTAAGTACTTTGGGCAATCAGGATAACAAACCGAATTGCCACCAGGGAGACCCCATTCTCCATGGCTATTGGGGCTGAGGCTATGAGCCCAGTTGAAGTGGGCCTATAATCTCCCAGGTGAATACACTTTAATGAGATGAGAAGGTATGGGTTAGACCCCCTCGAAGAAATGAGAGATGATTCTCAGGTCAGATTGGCCATGTATCAAAGGAAAATGACCAGGTATTACAATTCGAAAGTAAAGAAGAAGTTATTTCGTTTGAACGAATTGGTACTTCGAAAGGTGTTCCCACCTTCAAAAGAACATGGGTCAGGGACCGAATAATCATGTTGTAAAGAAGAAGTTATTTCGTTTAAGTTATTGTTAAGGAAAAGTATGAAAAATGTCTTAACAACATGATTATTCAGTTCAGTAAAGTGTAAAATGATTAAAGGTCTTTGCGTAGCCTGTTATTTGAGCCAGATTATGAACTTATACCTATAGAAGTTGAGTAACTCTTGACACTTGTGAAATATTTACAAACTCAACCAAGTTTATCAATGTGCTTTAACACTGGGTCAGACCTCAAGCGTTTATGAGGGTCTGAAGTTAGATCAGAAGTTATTGTTGAAGTACATCTGGGTCAGATTAAAGTTGACAAACACATCATAGTTGAGTAAAAGCAATAGTAATACAAAACTTGAATAAGGACTGAATAAAGAAAATAGATCTTCATTGAATGAAATAACTTATTTACAATAGATAGGCCTATGCCATTACACTTGATGAAAAATTGAAATGATTACATTAAAGTTCTAAAGGCGTAGGAGGGTGGGGGTTGAGGAGCCACAAAGGGCACTATAGCGTCGGGGGCTACTTCATCTGCATTATCTCCATCAAGCTCAATCACTTGAGGCACTTCTACAGGATTTTGAGGCTCCCCCTCTTCCTTATCATCTCCAAAGAACTCAGCCCTCAAGTTTGAAGTTTTGAGGTCTTGGGTGTGCTTCTCCAGCCATTCAATGACCACAATGTAGGCATACCTTCTCCAGTATTTTTCAAAGTATTAGTAAGCTTCGGTCAGGTGGAAGTTGGCCATGAAAGTGTTTTCACCATTCCTGCTTGTAGCCTCAGCATCACTTTTGACACTCTCTACTTCTTCAATGATGCCAGCCACTTGGGAGGTCAATTCCCCCACCTTCCCCTTCAAGGTGGAGTTCTCCTTATTAGCCTTTTCCAAGGCCTCAGCAGCCAATTTTTGATGTACATTAGAAGTCTCTACTCATTTGGTCATGGAGGCTACCTCGCTATGGCACATGTGGACCTCCTTCTTTAGATATTCAATCTCTACCAAGGCAGAGGCAAGCTTCATTGACTCATTTTCTCCTTTATTAAGGCCTCAACCTCCGACTTGGCCATATTGGCTGTCTCCTCAGCCTGGGTAGATTTGCTAGCAAACCCCTGGTTTTTACTTTGATGGCTTTTAAAGAGGGCTTCAGCCTCTATGGCCATACCAAAAGACCTCCATGCTTGAGCCACCATTATTTCGAAGATGTCCATTGCATCATTCTGCTCGATGTAGGACTGCAACTTATCCGTCCAGTATCTATGAAACATCGAGGTGGTAGTTTAAATCTCCAGAGGAAGAAGATGAGGGCCTCAAATGCAAGCTCATTAGTAGTGGAGTCGCTAGAGGCTTTAGTTTTCTTTGAAGGGACCTACCTAAGAGGCTCTACGATGACTAGCCTTTTCTGACCTCCCGAAGCTATAGCCATCAAGCTGCTCAACAATTTTTCCCCTACAAGGGCCTCAGAGAGGGGGGTGAGGGACGTCTCTTGAGCCATCCACCCTATTGGGGGTTTGGATCCTAATCTTCTTTTTGGGCTCCTCCTCTATGATTTTCTTCCCCTTGTTGGATACAGGGGGTCATCCCTCATCTTAAGAAGCAGCCTCCTTGCTAACCTTCTCGATTCTATCCCTGACTTTCTTTCTCCTAACAGACGAGGGTTTCATACCCTTGCCAGAAGTGGATATAGCGGCGAGGATGGTGGCCATGTCGGTAGTAGGGTGCATCTTCTTCTCGAAGTGGTCTACAAAGATTGAAATGAGCAAAGTTAAAGGGGTTCAACAAGGATAAAATCGAAAATAATGTGAGAGCCTTTTACCTCGTCTTGCTATCAAGCTGAAATCTTCGTAAAGGTGGGTTGGCTAGATTAAATAAGCAAAGTCACGAGCATCGGAGGATTTTTTATACAGCTCAGAGAGGGTCTTCCACTCAAACTCGATAAATTTGAACTGCTCGATCAACCCTACAAAATAAATACAATAGAATGTAAGTATTAGGCCTCGTCAGTTCAATATAATGAATAATAAGGAAATACACTCACGAGGTTCAGAATAAGATGTTGGAACTTTGACGAAGTGGATGAGGTCACCCTCGCAATCCTGCCACTTCCCCTTGACCTAGAACTAGGTTTCCTTCCATCCTTTGATGGATGTAAGAAGGCCCTGGACAAATGAGGAGTATGTCCCAGGGACACAAAGAGTACTAGCTTTGGGAATTCCCTTTCCCCAAAGATCAAGGCTGGTAGATGGTTTGGAAGACATACACGGGCATGTCTTCACCTAAAGTAGCCTCCTTCCAAAGGAAGTAAGAACCCACTAGTTGGGCCCAGGAATTAGGGATGAGCTGGGTTGGGACGAAGCCATAGAGCTAAGAACAGCTCGAAAAAAGGGATGAATAGGCAAGCAAAGTCCCCCCTTACCCAAAAACCACAATCTTAAGAATGTAGATAAGATTTAGAACACTTACGCCCGTTTTTGAATGTGAGGAATGAAGTGGGTAGTGCAGATTTGCTCTCCTCTTGTACGAACTGATGAAATATAGATTAGAATGGTGGTTCGGATGTAAAAATATGAGTTTTTTTTCTTGGAAAAAAAATGTCGATTGGTGTTGTTTGGAGTTGTGGGTGATGAGGGGAAAGGTGAGAGAGTGAAGGGATTTGAGAGATTAGGGCTTGGGCGTGAGAATCGGGCTTCTTCTTTTTTTTTAAAATTCGAACAGGGGCAAGGGCGCCTGCCCCGGCTGTAAAAAAAAACAGGCGTGGCTGCGCTGAGTAGGGCGTAAGGTCGCCCTGAAGTTCTGCTAAAATCTGGAAAAATTGGGCGTGGCTACGCTAAAGAGGGCGCATGATTGCTCTAATGTTCTGTAAAATCTGGGTAAAGCTCCAAACTTCCAACCCATTGCATTCTTATCCCCACTTTAATGTCACAATGAACCTGTTCAATTAAAATAAATAAATAAATAAAAATAGCTACAATTAGAAATTAGCTCAATAAACTAAAATAATTGAAATAAACATGAATAAACATGAAATTGGAATGAATTAAGGTAGAGAAAACTTGGGTTGCCTCCCAATCAGCGCTTGGTTTAACGTCATCAGCCCGACGCTCCTTTTATCTCAGCTAAGTTATGCCAAAAGTGATGAAAGACACATGGCACTCTTCTTGTCCATAATAGTGCTTGATGCGTTGCCCATTGACCCAAAATGTTGTGTTATCCTTGCCTTTTAGCTCAACCGCACCAAATGGAAACACTTTTGAAATTGTGAATGGACTCGACCACCTAGACATCAATTTCCCTGGAAAAAGTTTTAATCTCGAGTTGAAAAGCAATACTTGCTGTCCTGGTGTAAAATTTCGTTGTACTATGCGGGCATCATGCCAAGATTTCGTCTTCTCCTTGTACATCCTTGCATTCTCATAAGCTTCATGTCTAAATTCATCCATCTCGTTCATCTGTAAAAGTCTTTTCTCACCAGAAGCCTTCAAGTCAAAATTTAGCTTCTTTATTGCCCAGAGTGCATGATGTTCAAGCTCCACTGGAAGATGGGTGTAGCGCCCCGAGTTTCGTTAACCCCGATTTTCACGTCATCGTCTTTTGCCCTAACTTTTGATAATCAATTTTGCGTAATTTTTTTAAAATAAAACATCACAT
>CAIGRF010403655.1:0-10930 GCA_903798235.1 Fraxinus ornus
TGCGCACCACATGTGACCACCACCACCACCACCTAGAAACTACCACAAAAATCACTACAAACCACTTGTGACCATCGCTAGCATTACCGCTTGCACCATGACCTCCGCCACAACTACCAACAATACAGCCTAAGAATGCCACCACCACCAACACATCCCAATAACGTAACACAAACGCATTGCCGCCACCCCAAATGCTACCTAACCAACAAAAACACATCGCCACCACCACAAATGCAACCCAACCCAACACAAATGCATCGCCACCACCACTATAGTGCACTGCAGATTGCTGCAGGATGAAGTCGCTTGAGAATTAGATAAGGCCACCCACAAATGCACCTTCACCTATTGAATGAAGCCGTCAGAGAAACGACAACAGCAGTAGTGCCTTGTTGTGCACACGATGTTCCCGCAACAAGGCACCACTATGTGTAGCGATACTGCGTCGCTTCAAGTAGTAGTAGCGCTACCTTGCGCAGCGATAATTCGACAGTGAGGCATTGCTAAGAATGGAGGCGTGGTTTCGACGTCGGTGAGGGATGAGTGTGGCACCGGGTGAGTTGTAGGTGGTGTAGGTAGACAGAGGAGAAAAAGCGGGGAAGGGAATGAAGAGCGTGAAAAGTGAATTTTAGGGTTTGTGGTGAAATTGAGTAGGGGTAGAAGATGAGATGAAGGTTGGGTGAGTTAATTTAATTTTATAATAATATTACTAATATTTTAAAAAATGAATTATCATATGAATTTTGAACAAAAAATTGTAAAATCTTATTTTTGATGAGGAAATTAGACTATATACCCTAAATATGCCTCTTTTGAAAAATCATGTCAAAAGTAATTACAAAGTATAAAATATTGTATCTTTCAATAATTTTAAGACTAAACCCTAATGCTCTTATTTCCTATTTCTCTCTCTTTTATCTCTGTATACTTCTCTCCTCCCTAAATAATACCAATCGGTTGTGATCTATGGAGGAGACGATGAAATCTAGTCACATTTGTCGCTCGTTTCTCATGGGAGAAGAATGACGACCATGGCGATGACTCCACTGATGATGCAGACTTGAGTTACTCAGAGGCCGCCGCCACCATCGAGACTCTGGTTCTCTACATTGCTCCCCAGAAAACTTATGCATCAATTTAATTAAAGGCTTTCCTTTTACCAAAAAAAATGTCTAAAATTGGTGATTATTTTTCAGCTATGTTGTGGGATTCGAGTCCAAGATGGGTACAGAGAATGGGTGCAAGTGCGGCTCCGAATGCAAGTGCAATCCATGCAATTGCAAATGAGAGATGAGAATTTGAAGCAGAGATAGAGAAGAATGTATTAGTTTAATAGTTTGCGTCTAGGTGCAAATTAGTTACATCTTCTAAGGATGATGAATTAATTATGTTCCTTATAATAAAGTGATGTTTTTGACTGACTATGTTTGGTCTTTGCAACCTTCTCTGCTTTTGTTTGGTGTTTTCTATAGTGTCAGAGAGAACTTATTGTTGTGTTATGTATTAGTGCGAACTTATTTACATTTTATTAAATATGTTTTGTAGATATATGAGTTGTTTGCTTGTTATCATTTAGGTTTTTGTTATTTGCCTTTGTCATGTTCTGGTGAGCTTGTTTATTGTTTTCAAGTGGTTAGGTACTTTGTGATTATAGTTTCTCTCTATTCATCTTGAGTGTGTTTGCCGCGTGCCTTGTGTTTTTACTCACTAGATCGATAAAAAATAGAGAAATTTTTGTTTCTCTGTTTCTTATGGTGATAGATGTTGTCCATTGTTGATAACTTTGGTGGGGGGTCATGCATCATGTTAGTGGTTTTACATGGTACTGTTAGTGCGAACTTATATACAAATTCAGTGGGTTAATACCTTAAATAGTCATTGAATTTTATTTTTGTCACTTTTTTTTTTAATTTCGTCACTTTTGAATGTTTGTCACTTTTTTTAAAAATTTGTCACTTTTTTTTTATTAAATTTTCATCACTTTTTGAGTGTCACTTTTTTATTGTCTGTCACGTTTTAAATCTGTATAACTTCTTTTAATTTGTCCACTGTTTTGAATTCGTCACTTTTTTTAAAAAAAAAATTGTCACTTTTTTTTAGTGTTTATCACTTTTTTCAATCACCTTTTTTATTTTCATCACTTTTTTTAGTGACAAACATCAGTTTTTAATAAAAGTGACATTGTATGTCATAAAAAAATGACACTTAATTTTAAAAAGTGACAGTAAGTCACTTTTTCAGTGTTACTTTTTTGACTAACAAAATCACCTTTTTAATTATATAAAAGTGAGATTGTGTCACACTGTCACTTGTTTAATTTTATGCATTACCATCTAGAGATGTCAAAGTTGCTAGTCAATTTTATAAAAGTGACATTGTGTCACTTTTTAAAATTGTCGCTCTTTTTAGTTTTGTGTCACCTTTTAAGTTTTTGTCACTTTTTAAGAAGATAAAAAAATGATTATTGGTGCTGAACAAATGAATTGTGTTATTTTGATATTTGTCACTTTTTTGAGTCTGTCACTTTTTTGAGTTTATATCACTTTTTAGAGTGTGTCACTTTTTTTTTGTCACCTTTTTTGAGTTTGTCACAATGTCACTTTTTTTGAATTTGTGTCACTTTTTTTAAAAAAAGTTTTGAGTTTGTCACTTTTTTAAAAAAAAAAAGTGACATTGTGTCACTTTTTTATTTTACATAGTATTTTTTACTTCCTAAAAATCTTTCATATGATTTTAAGGGTATTTTTCAAAACATCTCTAATTTTAAAGGTATTTTTATAAGTACCCCATAAAAAAATTTAAAAGTGAAAAATATCATATGTGGAGTGCCACCGTTTGTTTTTGGAATGATTTTCCTGACTTTCAAGTGTTTTATATTTTTAATGAAAGTAATTAATATGGTTATTAAAATTTTAATTTGAATTAATTGCATTAATCAATTTCTTCTTCTCTCTAACGTACTGTGTCTAATTTCCTCATGACGAAATGGCCTTAGCCCAGCTGGAAATTAATTGCCCAATAACTTCGGTGAGGCCCAACAACCCAGACCCAATAANATTCCGACAAGTGTTCCAACTCCGACGAATATATTAAGGTCACAGATCTATTCAATTTGGTCGTAATTCAGAATTTTTAGATCACAATTCAAAATTTTCATTGGTCACAATATTTTCATCAGTCACAAATTAAAAATTTAAAAATCACAATTTGTTGATCGATCACAAATCGCAAAATTTACAAGTCACACTACTTATTTTATGATCACAATCATCACATTAATTGAACATAAATTATAGTTAGGACACCATTTATCAGATTATTGGTCACAAATTAATTATTTTTAGGTCACAATTTATCCAATTCATTTATCACATATTGTTTATCGGTTACAAACCAACCAAATTATTGGTAACAAACAACCTAATCAGTTGTGACTATCACAAAATCATTTGTGACCACTTCGCTAGCCTCCACCAGCGGCACCACCACTGTCGCCGCCCAATAGCAACATCAACATCTCAAAACCAACCCCACACCCTCCCCAACACGACTATCACCACCCCAAAACCACCGTCGTCACAAGCACCGCCAAAACAACATAGAACACACAAACCACACACAGAACACACAACCACCTCCAAAACCACCCCCGCCAACACGACCACATCACAACCATCGCACCGCCGCCTCACCCACCGCCGCACCCAAACAGATCTTCACCTCCACGGCCTCCGCACCCAATCAGATCTCACCAGAGCATTATTACACATATCCTAAGTGAAAGTGCAACAATCATATTTACAAGACAAGACGCAAAGAAAGAGATTCAAGAAAAAAAACTTAGAATGCAGAATACCATTAATGGCATAAACCATCATCCTTAAACAACATTCACGCACCTCCTTAGCTCTTCTTTTGAGATTTTACCATCGCCGTTTTCCTCAAAGTATTTAAACACCATCTCCTTTTCGCTCCATTTATCCATCGCAGGAGCCTCGCCGTTTTCGTCATCGGAACTTGAAGAAGAATATTTGGAAGTTGATGGTTTCAGATCCACGGCGCAATCGTTGAAAAGCTGACTTCGGAGACGATTGGGGTTTTTCTACCCCATTTTTCGGTGCGTCAGAGAAGATACTACTGTTTAGAGACGGGAGAAATATGTGAGATCAGTGGTGGTTGGTGGCGGTGGAGGCGGCGGGCTGTGGTGGTGTTACCATGTGTGCAGAGAGTGGAGACGGGAATGGAATGGAAGCATGGTTGATTTAGGGTTTGATTAGATATAATTATATAAAAATTAAAATTAAAAAAATATTTTTAAATTATTAATTAAAACCTGATTTTTGAAATGTTAAACTTGTGATCTTATTTGTGAAATTGGAAATCTAATTCTAGGTCTAGGTGTAATTTCCTCATTTTTGTAAGTACCCCATCTATTTATGAAACTTGTCCATAAATTATGTGGGCCTCATATCGAGGTCCAATAGTAATGTAGTTCAAAGAAAAATGGACATTGTGGCTGCAAAATTAGCACCTAAAATGGGGAACAATAATGATTAGAGGCATTCTTTTGTAAACATACTTTTGAACCACATCAAAGTAACAATTTAGTTTCTTTCAAGAACACTTATGTATATGCTATACCCTTATACTTCCTCTACTCTTGTCCCTATTGTTAATAACAAAGTACCCACGTCATTCGCATAGAGAAATATGTGCGGTGCAAACTGTTGGAATGTGGAAGCATAATTATCCAAAAATTAAAAAATTTCTTTAATTCAATAAATAAAATGGTCCAAATGTTCACGTATATGTTATAAAAGGAATTAGGGATTTGAATTTTTACCTAAATTAGATGATCAATTTTAGTACTGGATCTGAATCATGAACTTTCAACTTTTTGGATCACGAGCATCCAGTCTTTTAATTGGAAGAACTTGATGCTGTTGACCTATGGTTGATTTCATCCTTAATATTTTGATCATAACAAACAAGATTAATATTGTTTCTAACAATTGATTTTGAATGATGATAATTTATTGTTAAAATCAATCAAGCACTGTCAAAATCAACGCATTATAAATCGGACTCAAAATGAAGATCAAAGTGAAAGTTAAGAATTCAAGTCAAATCATTCAAGACGAGAGTTTAAATGATCAAAATCAAAATCGTCAAATCGGGCACATGAAAAATGTCAAGATCGAAATGAAGCATTAAAGTCAAACGCCAAGAAAAATCAAAATCAAGAGTTTAAGAGCCAAACATGAAAGAAATTTTGAAGCAATATCAAAGACTGGGGTTTCGAGATCATATGTAAATGTAAAACACTTTGATCTTTAGTAATGAATGACAGTAGCAAAACTTTGATTGTTGAATCAAACTTCTTGAATAATTTCTCTTATCAAAGTTTCTCATTTCTCCTTGTGCTTAATTTATCTATATCAATTTTAAAAGAGATATATTTTTGAATTAGATAATTGCACTTATATTGCATAAACTTTTTCTACTTCTTCATATTGAAACTTTGATTGAATCAAATTTGTAAACATCATCTTCATCAACGTTTCTAATTTCTCTTTTAGTACTTAATTTATCGAAAATTATTCATGAAAGAGAGATATATTTTTTAAGAAATTTTTTGCACTTACATTGCATAGACTCTTCTTCTTTTCATGTTGAAATTTTAATTGATTGAACTAAACTTGTAAAATCATCATATTCATCAAAGTTTCTCATTTCTCTCTTAGTGCTTAATTTATTACAATCATTCATTAAAAGATAGATATTTCTTGAGAAGATCTTTGAACCTACATTGTATTTATTTCTTCATCTTCTCATTGAAACATTTTGGTTGGTTGAATCTAATTTTTGACTATCATATTCATTAAAGTTTGTCATCAACACTTGGACTATCATTTATTTCTATTCATTGAAGTGTTAGCCTCTCTTAGTACTTAATTTGTTTGTATTAGTTATCAAAAGAGGAATTTCATTGTAAAATCACTTTGATAAAGTGTGGGTCGTATTGAAGTCCCTTAAAGATTAACATTTTATAAGGATTGGTGCTCCTTGTTGTAAGTCACCTTGTGGGTCATATTGAGGTCCCGTAAAACTCAATAATTTGGGTCGTGTTGAGGTCCCGTAAAGCTCAACATTGTATAAGGATCGGTGCTCCTTGTTTGTAAGTCATCGGAAGCGTTGTAAAGGGTTGGATTGCACCATAAGTCAATCAACATAGTGAAAAGGCATTGCTCGTTCCGGAGAGCTTGGTAATGGAGGATGTAGATCATTAATGGCTTTGGATCGAACCTCCATAATTATATCATTTGCATCATCTCTCCCTTTTTACTTATCGCTTTTATATTTGTGCTTATTATTTGAATTAATCTATTTAGTCGTTACTTGCTTAAATTTAGATTAATTTTACCAAAAAAATTTAAAAATCAATTCATCCCCTCTTGGTTAGTTATTCTTGGGCTATCAATTGGTATCAGGGCAATGTGCTCAATTTTAAAGATTTCACAATTTTGAGTAATGGCTAACTACATTTTTCATAATCTTGATGGGCATTCTACAAATCGTCCTCCTTTATTTAATGTTACTCATTATAACTATTGGAAGACTAGGATGACGACATTTATTCAATTAATAGATTATAATATTTGGGAAGTTATTGAATTTGGGCCTTATGTGCCTAAAAAGGTTATTAAAGAGGATGGTGAACTTGATCAAATAATTTCTAAACCTAGAGAGGATTATAACAAAGAGGATAAAAGAAAATTGTCTTTAAATGCTAGAGCCAAAAATCTACTCTATTGTGCTTTAGATAGAAATGAATTTAATCGTATTAGTACATGTGATTCTGCTTATAATATTTGACATGCTTTAGAAATTACTCATTTTGGAACTCGTAAAGTGAAAGAAATTAAGATAAATCTCTTAATTAAAGATTTTAAAAATTTCTTCATGAAACAGAATGAACCTATTGTTGACATGATTACTCGCTTCACCGATATTATTAATGACCTCAAAGGCTTTGATCGTAAAATTACTAATGGTGAGCTTGTAAGTAAAATGTTTAGGTCACTCTCGAAAGAATGGAGTCCATTGAGAATGTTGATAGAAAATACTAAAGATAACAACATATATCTATTGGAAGAATTCTATAGAACATTGATGACATATGAACTAAATTGCACCGAGACAAAGGAGAAAACAATGAAAAATAAAGAAGAGGAAATGCGCCAAGTTTTTTTAAATTCCATAGTTGATGAATGCACTTCAACCAAAAGTATGAACAATGAAGAACTTGATGATCTAGTTTTTCTTGTTAAGAAATGGAAAGGTTTCCGCAAAAATCATCGATTCCGAAAGAAAGAAGAAAAGGGCGAAAAGAAGAATAGATTCATAAAAAAGAAAGCCCTAATCAACATAGGATGAGAGTGATGATGATGATCATGAAGAAGATGTAAGTCAAGAGGAAATTGCCAACATGTGCTTCATGGCTATTGATGATGAGGTAAATCCGAATGAAGATTGTTCATATGATAAATTATCTACCTCTTATGATGAAATCCTTGAAGAATTTGAAAAACTTGCTTTAAATCATTCGATCATCAAAAAGGTAAAATGAACTTTTAAAAATTCAAAATGATTTTAAAAAAGGAAAAGTCAATTATGATTCTTTATTTAAGGAGAATTCTTCTTTACAAGAAATGATTTTAGATTTGACTCAAATTATTCACAAATTTACCCAAGGCAAGAAAAATTTTGACTTAATGCTAAGTGAGAAAAAAAATGTTTTTTGATAAAGGAGAAATTTGATATAAACCATTTTTGAAACAAAAGTCTCTTAGAAATTTTTTTTGTTAAATCTTCCACTTCTCCTATTTCAAATGTTACATGTAATTTTTGCAATAAAAATGGGCATGTAGCTTTTTATTGTTCTATAAAAAAGAGATTACATGTTGAAAAGAACTATAAGTGGATTAAAAAATCCACTAACACTATCGAGGACCCAATGATGTATGGGGTGCCAAAAACCAAAAATTGAATTATTTTTGTAGGTACCAAGGAAATTAGAGAGCAAATGAAAATTGGATAGTGGATACTCAAAGCACATGACCGAAAATCAAGCTTTATTGTCAAATTTCAAAATAAAGGATGACGGTCATGATACTTTTGGAGATAATGCAAAAAAAAAAAAAAAATCATTGACATTGAAGTTTTTGGTAATCATTCATCTCCCTTTATTAAAAATGTCTTCTTAGCAAATAACCTTAGACATAATCTACATAGTTAATCAATTGTGTGATGAATGTCATCATATCAAATTGGATTCTTCCAAGTGCATTATTGAGGATACTACATCAAAAGAGGTGATGTTTATAGAAGACCGAAGTAAGAATGTTTATGTCTGAATGCGGAGAAAAACAAAAATTGTTTTGTTGAAGGTTGTAAAGTTTGAAATTTTAGAAAGATAAAATTTGTGATGCATGAAAAACAAGTAAATAGTTCTTTCAAATTAAAGCAACATTCTTCAACTACAAAATCTTTTTGACTTCTCCATATGAATATTTTTGGATCATCTAGTATCACAAGCTTAAATGGTAAACATTATGCTTTCGTCATTATTGATGACTTTTCTATATTTATTTGAGTTCCATTTTTGAACATAAAAGATGAAGTAATGAATGCATTTGAACATGTTTTTGTAAAAAGGTTCACAATAAAAGAGATACGCTAATACTACCATTAGGAGTGATTATGGTCAAGAATTTGATAATATTGCTTTTGATGATTTGTGCAAAACTTATGGTTGTGAACATAATTTCTCGGCTGCTAGAACTTCTCAATAAAATAGTGTAGTAAAAAGAAGAATCACACATTGCAAAAAAAATGGCTCGGACTATACTAAATGAAAATAGTTTACCAAATACTTTTGGGCTGAAGCAACACACAGTTTACTTGCTATATTGTTTATAGAGTTTCAATTAGTCGAAAGAAAACACAAAACCTCCTATGAGTTTTGGAAAAATAGAATTTCAAATATCGGTTATTTCAAGTTTTTGATTGCAAATGCTTCATTTTGAATACAAAAGGAAATTTTGAAAAATTAATTCAAAATCCGATATTGGAATCTTTCTAGGTTTTTCATCGACTAGCAAATCTTATAGAGTCTTTAACAAAAAAGCTCTGGTCGTTGAAGAATCCATGTATGTCACTTTTGATGAAACTAACCTTCTTGACTGTGAGAATGGTATTACTAATGGTGTAGGATCGGAAACTCCTTTCGAATAAATGACTATTCAAGACCAAAATAAGGAAGATCAAAGAAATGAACACTCCTATAAGCTCATCAATCAAAATGGACAAAGATGATCAAGGTACTTCCATAAACATTACAAAATATCGAGGTATGATCGGATCACTTCTTTACGTAATCACAAGTAAACTCGATATTATGTTTAGTGTGTGATTATTTACTAAATTTCAACTCAATACTCAAGAATCACACCTTAGTGCCAGAAAACGAATTTCAGGCATCTTAGTAGCACTAAGATATTACATCTATGATAGTCTAAAGGCACCCAAAATGAGGATATTGTAATCGAATGTGTGAATACGAATAATCAATTGATCGATATTCTTACTAAACCTTTAACACTTTATAGATTTTCACATATTTAAAGAGCTTTGGGAATTATCAATGAATTTGTAGTATGTGGCTAAATTGAATTATACTAAAGGCCCGTTTGGTAACAATTAAAATCCCATTAAAATTAAAAATATGGCCGTTATTGGGTCCCAACCCATCTAATAAAAGTCAACAATAACGGCTAGTTTTTCAATTTTAATTCGATTTTAATCTCTACCAAACAGGCTCTAAATGTTCTCATATGATTGTTTTTATGTGCACAATTGATTGAAATTTATTAAAATGATTTTACTTTTGTCATTTCATCACTCATGCTTTTATTAATATTTTACTATAAAGTGATGATTATCCTTTTTTTAAAAAAAAACTTGCATATATTTAACATCTTGTGCTTAATTGATGTGGAATATATTACTATTTCCTATGGTTAATTTAAAATTTTGATCTTATATACCATATTATTCTTCTCATATGTGCTACCGTTTTGCTTGTGTCAAAAAGAGGAAATTATGTGTTGATCTTAAATGCCATCCCTTTTTACTTATGTCAAAAAGGGAAAATGAAGTGAGATGATTATGCATGTTTTGACTTGAAAATATAATATGTTTAGAGTATATGAAAAAGAGGGAAAAAGGGAAAATCATTCATATGCTTTAAATGTAAAGTTATTGATTTGTAAAAGATATGGGGAACATGAATTACATGATAAATTTATGATATATATTCATTTATCAATATGATATCAATTGTTCAATCTTACTTTGCAAATCATCTCGTTTGTCTTAATAGAAAAAGGGAAATTGTTGACCTATGGTTGATTTCATCCTTAATGTTTTAATCATAACAAACACGATTAATATTATTTCTAACAATTGATTTTGAGTGATAGTTTAATGTTAAAATCAATCGAGCATTTTCAAAATCAACACATTATAAATCGGACTCGAAATGAAGATCAAATTGAAAGTTAAGCATTCAAGTCAAATCATTCAAGACGAAGGCTTAAAAGATCAAAATCAAGACTGTCAAATCGGGCTCATGAAGAAGGTCAAAATCGAAGTCGAGCATTAAACTCAAACGTAAAGAAATGTAACGCCCCGAGTTCCGTGAACCCGGATTGCCATATCTTTCTCATTTGTCTAGAATTGAATAACAAGATTTGTAGAAATAACTAATTTTTAAACATCACATTTATAACGGTAAACCTCATTCGTAACAAAATTCATTTGATTAATTTAGAATAATCGTATAACTTTAAAACTCAAGTTCGAA
>CAIGRF010403659.1:1536-12935 GCA_903798235.1 Fraxinus ornus
CAACGGTACTTCCCATGGCTTCCTTAAGAACTCGAAATTCATCCGTGAGTCTTAGTCTTTTACTGGTCTCTCGAATTGCAACGGCAATTGCGGCTCTTCGACGTTTGAAACTCTTGGAAGCTTGCTTAGTTGACTAAAAGAATGCAACATGAAAACCAAAGAGTGTTACAATTATTCTCGCAAGTGAACAAATATCTTGACAAGTATAAAATTAAAAAAAAAACACATTTACCTGAGCGTCGTCCATCGTACAGAGTATATTACTATCAACTGGTTCGAAAAAAACACTTCACCTATAAGTTACAAAGGGTCTGAAACAGAGAAGATATAAACTCATGAGATTTTTCCACACTTTGCATCAGAATTATATTCGACAAGAACAAGAAAACTAAGCCATGTCCCAATAAATTTGGGATCAGATGATCTTAAAACCTACTATAGGACCCTCAAAGCAATTCAGAATATATTACTGAGAATGATGAGATTGCTTATAGCTTTATCATATTACATCTTACAGACAATGTGATCAGGAAGGTAAGTGGCATTAAAATATGATCTGAACTTGACAAACTTTTCTTGGTTAAGATTTATTTGCTAGAAAAGTTATTTTAGTTTTAGATTAAGATTGAGTTTAATTTTAATACAATATAGACCTGTGTTGTTTATGTTTTGTAAAGCTTTTCTAAGATTATAAGTTAGTCTATACATTTCGTACAATCCACAACTTTTATCGATTTTTGTTTACATTCCGTAGGACCCATAACTTATCGTCTACAAAAAGTTTTACTAAACACACACTTTAAATTAGCCAAGAATCTGATGATGAACAAGCTTTTATTTTGCTAATTTCACTAGCTGATATGTAAAGTAAATGTAAGTCAAACATGGTCTAGATCCACTCGTTAAAGATGTAGTTATTACACAAGGTATAAAACAACAAGAAAAAATTCCAATCTCCCTCAAATGTGTAATATAGGTATAATTTCTAAACTTGTTCGAGCAGCCAAAAATGGATATTTGACCATAATCGATTAACCAAAATCATCAGCCACCTACCCAAGCTCCTCCTTCATCTTCACAAATATCCAAGCTCCTCCAACTCCATAAACCCAATCCAGCCACTTGTCAAACTCCTTCCAACCACACCGCGATTCTCACCACCAAGTTTGCAATGCTTCTTCAAAAGGCCGACCTAAACACTCGTAACAGATCATGAATTTCCACAAAACCATGGAGTGCTTGTAACACACTATATATCTTTATCCTCTCAACTAGCTGATATTCTCACTAAACCATTATCAAAAGATGCTTTTATTCGTTTTCGAACCAAACTGGGAGTTCAAATACGTTCCTCTCCAACTTGAGGTGGCATGTTAAAGGAAATCTATGGTTATGCTATCATTGAGGAATGCTGTCTATTCGTAAAATAAGCAGATTGCTAATTTTTGAAATTCATTAAGAAATGCTTCTGTATAATATAATAGATGTGACCTTTGTTGTGAAATTCATTAAGGAATGCTTCTGTATAATTCATTAAGGAATGCTTTTGTATAATATAATTTTTGAAATTCACTAAGGAATGTGACCTTTGTTGTGTGAATAGAGACGTGAAATGTGACCTCTATCTCTTCCTCGTTGATCATGGTATGAAAATTGAGACGTGAATGAATTTTAATGCAAACTAAATTAAGTGAATTAGTGTAAGTTTGATAGATTTATAACGTGTAAATCAGAAAAGTGAAACAGGGAAGGCAATCTAAATAGAGTTTAATATATGAGATAGTATTTGTAATAACCAGGTTCAACGAAATATTATATAATTTTACAAACGTTAAGAGAATTATAGAGCGAGAAAATACGAAAGAAATTCATGAAAAAAATTGATTTTTACCCTAGTGAAAGTGGGTCGAAGCAAAGCTTTTAATCCCCTTTTGAGCTTCTATTATCGGAAGAAATCATTGTATTAGAATGAATCCATATCGTCAGAGGTACAACTTCCAGAAATTGAAAACCAAAAAATACTCAAAATTATAGATTCCTCTTTATTTGTGTTACTATTCACTAAAGAACATAATAGCCCTCTGCCCTTTCCTTAAATTTACACACACATCCAAATCCAATGGAAGATAGCCCTAAAAGCCCTAATAAAATCTCATCCAAACACACAACTTCTCTAATATCAAAATCCCTAAAAGCAGTGTTGAGTGTCAGAACTTACCTCTTCGGTATGTCACCGGAGCGGCGAGCAGCGACAACAAAAGACCGAGAGAGCTCAGAGAGGAGTGAGAGTTGGAACTGTAGAGGCAGTGCACGGAGCCGTGGAGCATGGCTGTGGGAGAGACAGGGACTGGTGCCGTGAGTGGGTGTGAAAAAAAAGTTCGTCGGCTCGGACGGCTCGAGCTCGGTTACTTGGCTCGGGCCGAGCCTCATTTTTTTTGTTGGACTTTGTTCAGCTTGGGTCCAAAAGAGCTCGGCACAAAAAAGCTCAAGTCGAGCTCGAGTTTTTTTTATTTAATTTATAGTACTTATAAACCGTACAAACTTTAAATTTTTTAAGTAAAAAATGTAGATTTGACATTAAAAAACAAAAAAATCCAAGCCGACTGGGCTCGGGCTCGGCTCGGCCCGCAAAGGCTCGAGCTGAAAGCTCAGACCGAGCCTCATTTTTTTTTTGGCTCGGCTCGGGCCCAAAAAAACTCGAGTTGAGCCTGAGCTTTTTTTTTTTTGGCTTAGGCTCGGCTCGTTAACATAGCTAGGTGTGACCATGTGCGATGTGTCGGTGTGTGGTGTGGGAGAGAGGACGGGGTCACAGGGAGAGTGGTGCGCAGGGGTTTAGAGTCGGGAGAGAGGAAAGGGGAGGAGAAATGAGGTGAGGGTCACTATTTTTCTTTTTACATTTAATAAAATAAAAAGTAATGGCAACGTGCAGTACACGTTGCTAAAAGATTAATGGCAACGTTCATTTGAACGTTACTAAAACTATTAATGGCAACGTGCAATGAAAGCGTGTTGCTAAAACTATTAATGACGACGTGCAATGAACGTTGCAAAAAGGTTAATGGCAACGTTCAAATGCACGTTGTTAAAACATCTAATGGCAATGTGTATTGCACGTTGCTAAAATTAATCTACGGCAACGCACATTGCAAAAATAAAAATTAAAGACAACAGACCGCGAACGTTGCAAAAGGGTGTATTAACAACATTCATTAAAAAAATATTGTCAAAACTCAATTTTGTCAACGAATAGCAACATACACTTGCTGAATGTTGCTATAGACCCCTTTTAGCAATATGCAATTGATGAATATTGCCTTTTACATGTTGCAAAACGCCTTTTTACTTGTAGTGATTTAATGTAATTGACAAATCTGTAAACAAAAAAAAACTAAATTTAATATGTTGCAAAAGTCAAGGAGTAATGTGCAATTAGTGAAAGTTAAGTTATATTAGGTCTAGGGTTTGAGAACGGGAAAGAAGGAAAAAACGGTGCGGAATTTCACTAGATTGTCGTCAAGGTTTGGTTCGAGCGTCAGAAACAGAAATTTCATCGCCCGCCTGTCACGTCGCCTTTGCTAGAGCAACAACCTATCTCTCGACTGTCGCTCATCCCTTGCTCGAGCGACAGTGTCATACGAGATTTTTTTTAATTTTTTTTTTAAAAGCTTTTTATCCGGCACATTCATTCCTTAACCTACATATAAATATCTGAACGCCTCTGAATGGTTTTTCCAAGGTTGACATTGAGCAAACGCATTTTTTTCACATTCTCTTCATCCTCTTAAGCTTTCAACCTTCATTATTCATATTGTGATCTGTTCTTGGCGGTGAAAAACATCAGTTTCACAATCCAAATACCAAATTGCTGCTTCATTCATATATGTCAGAGTTTTGAAAATGAAGGGAAGGTGACTGGAGTTCCAGTCATTGAAGAACGCGGTGTTCTTCGCCAATACACAGGAGATAGATGATTTCACAAAGTTGGGAGTTGCTGCAGGAGAGCACAATTCAGGAGAATTTTGGAAACTGCAGTTAAGAGTTGGTACATGAGCACGAAATCTATGAAATCTGTTGGAATTGCAGTAAGAAAATCAGATAGTACTTGTCTTCATCTAGTCTGGTAGACTGTAAGTTATAAATCGTTTATAGAAGATTGTTGACTGGCAAAGTGCCGAAGTTTTTACCTATTTGAGGTTTCTCCGTGATCAATTTTTTGTTCATTTATTACTTTCATAATTGCGGTAATTCAATATAGGAAAATCTGAATTGCATGATTAACCATCTAGAAAATAAGTAATAGTGACATTTTGCTATTTAATTGTTAAGTAATTTAAATTCCGTGTAATCACATATTCACCCCCCCCCTAGGTGTAGTATGGGTCGAACTTCGTATTTTCACATTTGATTTATCTTTCAATGCACCTTGAATCACCTCAATTAGATATCAGGAAAGAAGATGTGATAAAAATATTGACGACTGCTTAGAAAGAGCTTGATGTCCTCACAAAGGTGTTCGAGCAATTTTAAGAGATTCAAGATCAATTACATAATCTATAATTCTCTTAACTCAACCACAATATCAAAACACTAAAATACCAAAATATCAAACATCAACAAAATCATTTACCAAATAGCCTTCAAAGTTCTGAAGATTTGGAGAGGTGATTGGAGTTCCAGTTTGTGAAGAACAAACTCGTTTTTGGTGATCCACGAAGGGAAAATAAGTTCAGAGGTTCTGGAATTGGTGCTGGAGTACACAACCGATAAGTTCTTTGGTGATTATAGGTTGGGGGGTCAGAGTCTACTAAAGTTTAGTTGTATCTGGATCAATTATGTAAGTCAAATCTCTTCTAGTAAATCTTTTACCGGCAAGGAGTGCTCGAATATTTTTTCTTCTCTTGAAGAGTTCTTCAAATGTTTTTCATTCGTAACCAAATCTTCTTATTCTTTATTTTCTAGCCTTTATATTATTGCTTGTTAGTTTGTTAGAGATTAGATTTCTTAACAATACATCTATAAACAATAATTTGAGACTTATTTCATGTTATTGTTTGTTAAGTTTTAATTTTGCATATTACACCTATTTATCCCCTTTAGGTGTTAGTTGGGTCGAATTTCATTTATTTTAATTGGTATCAAAGCTTTATTTCGATTCTTGACCTAAGATTATTTAGATGAGTTAGTCATTATCTATTTTTATGTACTTTGATGAAAGCAATTATGCTTACTAGAAGGTTAAGAATTTTTTTTTTTTTTTTAAAAAATCTCTCGATGAGAGAGTCTAGGTGTGTGTAAAAAGGGGTTGGACAACCGCATCTACATATGTTGTTGTGTGGTTATATGTTGCTGTGAGGTTACTCCTACATGTATTTTCCCTTAGACCAAGGATGAGTTAGTTGGGTGTAATTGGAATAGTAGAGGTGTCCCTATTTCCGCCCTCCCCTAAGGAGAGGGACTAAACACTTGTATTTGAAGGTCACAGTTCTGTTCTCCTGCGCGCCACGCGCAGGAGAACAGTATGCACTTTGCCTTGCCAAAAGGCAAGGTAAAGCATGTAGTCAGCTTTGCGCCTTTGCCAAAGCTGACTACTTTTTTTATTTTTTTAATATTTTTTATTTTTTGTCTTTTGTTATTTTTTTATAAAATTATGTTTGGATCGAATGAAATCTAAATTTTAATTTAAATTAAAGTTAACAATTAATTTTAATAACATATTTCATGAAATCCATAACTATTTAATTTTTATCAAAATTTACTAAAAATTTGATTTTAATCTCTACCAAACGGGGACAAAATAAAAATAAATTTAAATTTCGATAATATGCGTAAATTTTAAAAATTCTCCGACTATCGCACACTAATCGAATCTACAAATTACTTATGTCATTTCGAAACTTATGTCAAGAATTATATTATGGACATATCGAATAGTCCAAGCAGATATCGAAAATAGTTAAGAATACATCAAACGCGAGTCTTAAAAAAGACGTCTTTTGACGGATTCTTAAGACGTCTTTTTTAAGACTCACGTTTGACGTATTCTTAATTATTTTTAATATCTGCTTGGACTATTCGATATGCTCATAATGTAGTTCTTGAAATAAGTTTCGAAATGATATAAGTAATTTGTAAATTCGATTTGCATGCGATCGTCGGAGAATTTTTAAAATTTACGTATATTATCGAAATTCAAATTTATTTTGATTTTGCCCCCGTTTGGTGGAGATTAAAATCAAATTTTTAGTAAATTTTGATAAAAATTAAACATTTATGAATTTCATGAAATATGTTATTAAAATTCATTGTTAAATTTAATTTAGATTTCATTCGATATCAAACATAATTTTATAAAAAAACATAAAAAATAACAAAAGACAAAAAATATAAAAAAAAAATAAAAAAAGTAGTCAGCTTTGGATGCTTTTCCTTGTCAAAAGGCAAGGCAAAGTGCATACTGTTCTCCTATTTGTGGCGCGCAGGAGAACAGAACTGTTGAAGGTCATCATCAATAAAGAAACATTTTCCTACTTTGAAGTTGACTCGAAATTTATTCCAACCATTTTCGACGTCAACACAGACAACAATCCACATTCTAGAAAAACACGGCTACTTTTTTAAGTTTAATAGCTTACTGTAGGAGAAATAAAAGCCAATGATTTTGACATTTAAGATTCAATTAGTTGATGAACAAGTCCTGTTTAATCAACATAAAATTTAAATGAACTACACACAATTATTTGTTCCAATTTTAAGCTCAATTAAACTTGATAAATACATTACTAATTATTTACGATTCTGTTTAACATTATATTGTTTTTGTTATACTAAAGTGACAAGTAGCATGTAAAAGTTTTGAAATCATTGGGAGTCCTAAATTTGAATGAAGAATTTTGTTTTTTATTTATCTTGCTAGGACTTGATTCTTTGTTAACTTAACAAAATTAGCCCATATTTGGTCCAATTTTTTTGAGATTATAAGTTAGACAAACTTTGTCTTTAGCCACACGTTTTATTGAATACACAAATTTTGTTCATTTTTTTAAATATAAATTTCATGAGATCCAAACCTTATAATATCAAAAGATGGACTAAACATCCATTCGGGGGTGGTCGAGTTGGTGGAGTAGGTGAATGTGGAGACCGAATGTCACGAGTTCGAATCTCCTGTCAACGCTTCCTCGATCGAGCCAATCGCACATGGTTTGCCTAGTGTGGTTTACATCTCCTGTATGGTTTATGGGCTACTGCATATGGAACGATGTTTACCCAGTGTGCACTCACGAGTAGTGGCTGCGGATTCCTATGTCAAAAAAAAAAAAAATGGATGGACCAAACAAGAGCTTAATTATTATACAGTTATTATTGAAAAAAAAAAAACAATTATTTAACATGTGGGGATTGTAGTTTACAGCCTTAAATTGTTAAAAGTAATGAAAAGTCAAGGTCAAGATATGTCCCTCTAAGAACCAGACACAGAAACATAGAATCACGTCTAATCAAACGAGACGACTACTCAGCGGTTCCAACATGGCACTGATGATAATTACTATTTCTCGTTAAAAAAAAAATGTTTTTTTTTTTTTCAAAAAATAAAGCCAAAATGGAGATCGCAAAAGTATACAAACCACACGTCGTGCATGGGTACGTCTTGTGTTCAACAAGTCGTGTAAATAATTGATAAATTTTCATATTTTTTTCGTTTTTAATTTAGTTCAATCTATCATATATATTTTGTGAATCTTAGCTCATTAAAATATAATTACATTGGCCTAACATGTAAGAAATTTAGATTATTTGATCTTAGAAAATTTTGTGGAATTAATAAATGTCAATTGGATTGCTCGAGTTCAAGATGAGCCAATTGTTTCTTGGGGGTGTATTCAACTGTGATTTTCAAAAACTTTGATAAATAATAAAAAAAAATAGTGATGATTTATGTGGATTCCATGAGTTTTTTTATAGATTTGTATGGAGTTGGTGGAAGTCTTTCGTAGACTTACATAAACTTTCATTTTAAAACTTTTATAGACTTTTGAAGACTTTCATTTGAAATATAATTCAAGTGGATTTAGTGCGATAGTGTGAAATTCTCAACTACGAGGTGATGGTTCCTACAATTCCCCTTCACCTTCCCCTACCCATATAATTTTTTTTTTTTTGAAAAGAATAAAAATTTAATACCTTAATTAAATAAATAATAATCTAAATTATATATATATATAAGAATCCAATATTTTTAATAGAAAATAGAGAGGAACCATAATTGAGAGAAAAATAAAAATAGAAACAAATATAATAATTAGAATAAAAAAAAATTAATCATAACTCTAATGTCCGTAATAAGAAAGAGAAATATTGAAAAAAAAAATACTTATTAATTTCTTTCTTTTTTGTGAAAGTCCACCAAAATCTTATGATTAATGAGAGCCAAATTTTGATACTTAAAAGTTAAAAGTCCCTAAAAAGTAAAAGCCATTAAAATTTGAATACCCTAAGATTTTTAAAGATTTTTAAAATGTTCTAATTGAATACAACATGACTTTTACAGATTTTTTAAAAGTTTATAAAAGTCTCAATTAAATACTCCAATATTTTTAGAGAGTTTAAAATTTTTTACACCCCTCTCAGAGACCGCTTGGAAAACATTTATAAACGGTTTAATTTATAAATAAATAAAAATGAGTAATGACTAAATGGATATTACTTATGAATCTATTAGAATTAGACGTGTAATTGAAAATAAAATTTGATCATTTATAAATCTTGTCTAGACTCAAAACTCGGGGCTTACTGTTCGTGTAAATCTTTTTTTTTTTCTAAATATTAGAAAGTTGTTGAACTTGATAACGTGCCCAATTTGATACCAGAAATATCTCGAGTCTCATTTCAAATTGGGCACGTTATCAAGTTCAACAACTTTCTAATATTTAGAAATTTTTTGTCAAATGTTTGCCATGGACAAAAAATTAAGAGGTTATTTGACAAAGCTTTTTGATAAAAGTTTTAGCAAAATTTTGATAAAAAAATTGATGAAATATATGATTAAAAAATTGTGAGTTTCATGAAATGTATTTAAAATTAATTGTCGACTTTAACCTTAATTTTGTAACAACTTTTTAAGTTATCCTTAGAAGCACTAAGTAAAGGATAGGATTTTTTTATAAAATCATTTTTTTTAGCTACAGTTACATTATGAATGTTTCCATTTTGTTCGTTGTTGACTTTTTATGTCTCAAATTAAGGTTGCGTGTGAGTTGGGTTGAATTGGTTTTGAGTCCAATTCAAACACAATCCAACATATTCAGTTTGACAATAATTTAAACTGAAATTAACTCATTCACGGTTGAAACCCAACACAATCCAAACCGGGCGAACTCGGGTTGGTTTGAGTTGAATTGATTGGCTTGGACTTAAATCCAATTCAAGTTAGAATTTTTTTTTATGAGCCCAATGGTTGACCTTTTTTGTTGAATTTGAACAAAATTAAATACATATTAAATCAATCTAAATACATGTTGAATACCTTCATATTATGCATATTGAATAAAATGAATTTAACCTAAATACTAAAAATGTTAAATTATCCGAACTTAATACAAAATCTCCTCCTTCAATCCAAATGTTTGGTCAAAAATCACGTAAAAAAATTGAGTCGAGAAACTAAGGCACGAGCAACAATGAGACTCAGAAGAGACATGAGGCATAGGATAATTTTGATAATTATGTTTTAGATTTTCAGTTTTAATTACTAATTTTCTTTTTAATATTTTTTAATTTATTGGGTTAGGTTGAGATTTAATAGATAACCTGGAACCTAACCCAATATGACCTAAAATTTGATTTTCTAACCCAACTCAATTGAACTAAAGAACCAACCCAAATCGGTTGGGTTCGACCAGTTTGAGTGGTTCAAATTGATTTTTGTCCAGCCCTATCCCAAATCATTAAAATATTTGAGAAATAATTTAGCGGTGGTGAATAACTTGTCAAACGGTAAAATATATGGAAAAATTAAGATTCCCCTAATCTTTTATTTAGTGTCATTTAAGTTTTCAACCTTCACATGTGAGTATCAAGTACCCCAACACCATGAATATGAAGTTAAAATATCACACGACTTTCATCTAACTTAAAGCAAGGAGAGAAAAACCTCAAATCACTTGACGTCTAATTTTAAGTCATAAGAAATGAGCTCATAATTAGCAATGACATCTACGAGGAATAAACTTGCTTCTTCCTAGTGATTCAGTGGTCCTCCCTCTTCATGTTCACCATTGATTCATCCACTGCTACTTGCATAGATATCGGATAATGCGGGCAAATTTATAATCCACAATGATGGTTTTCATTGAATCTAAATTCAAATATTTAAAGAGACTAAGGACCCAAAACTATACTATCTAAAAAGTTGGGGATCCCAGCCCTAATATACTATAAATATATTTCACGTTACAGACAGACGAGTGAAGTTGGGGCAAATGAATTCATGAAGAGGAGAGGTTTATCATCCATTGACTGCAGACTGGGTCACTGGAGCCATAGGCGAATAGTCAACAATCATAAGCTATGGCTCCAGTCAGTCAATAGTTGATAAACCTCTCGACTTCATGAATTCATTATTCATTTGCCTCTCTCTCTCTCTCTCTCTCTCTCTCTCCACTCTAATGTATTAATCATTTTATGGGTTTAATCCCAAATAGAGTTTTCTTTAATCTGAAGCCTTATTTGTGAATGATATATCTTCTGCTGTTTCTGGGTTTTGTCTGGTGAACAAAATGGCGGTAAGTTCATGACTTTCTCTTTCATTTTTTCCATTTAATGACTGGTTATCTGTTTTATGCTTCAAAATTTTCTTGCTCCCAAGTCTTAAACTGACAATAATTTGATTGTTTATCTTTTTTTTTTTTTTTTAAAAAGGTAAAAAAAAAAATTTAAATTTAATGGAAAAAACAAACAAAGCCACGGTTGTAACCATTAGACCCATCAAATGAAATAATTACATCAATAGTTGATAATCTAAGGTTTATATCAATAGTCGATAATCTAATCTAACATTCTCTATTGTCCTGTTCAATTGCAATGATTTCTTTCATTTCCTCGTCGTCTTTTTCCTTTGCATTCTTGTATATGAAATAAAAAGTCAATTGAAGTATACCATAGATGAAGCCAAGCATATTCGGAATCTATTAACCAAAAAGAACATATTCAAAAATCAATTGGAATTGTAAATATATGCTCTATATGTATTTATGTATATATACTTACCAAAATAGATAAATCATTTTGCACTATGCCGTAAAAGAACCACACAGCAGCACTTACAGTGAGGAAAAGTGAAAGAAGAAATGGCATGTATTTGATGCTTCTGGTTCGAATGACTTTTCGATGTAAAAAAAAAA
>CAIGRF010403659.1:13003-25174 GCA_903798235.1 Fraxinus ornus
CCCCCCCAATAGGGGGCCGCCATGTGGCGATTCGGTAAAAAATTCGGTAACCCATTCGGGTTGAGTAAAATAATCCTTTTGGAAGATGGGTGAAATATTTTGACCTATGAATATAGGTTCCCTTGTCATCAAAACTATCAATTTGGATGATAAACCTGCATGCGACTTTTCACGTGTGATGTGAGTCATGTGACTAGGGGGAAATCATCGAACCAAAAACCAATTCATCTCAAATTCAATTGAACTTCGTACGCCGTTTTAAGGTAAGTATTGATTGTTTCTGCGACGCAGAACGGAAGTAACAAGATTTACTAGCGTAACTCTTGAAAACAAGAAAATTGGAATTCTCCAAGAATGAAATTTTATTCAATTTCCATGATGACGGAAAAACGTCCAAAAGCCTTTAAATAGGCGTTACAAGAAACCCTAAAAACATAGAAAAGGAAATCGTTCCAAAAATAGCGAAAATCTAAAACGGGAAATACGAAAATTGATCATTCGAAGACCTAAACAAAGGAATTTGGCTAAAATCACAAGATCTCGGGCTATATCCCGAGTCCAATTTTTCGGGTCGTTTCCAATCAACCTGCCAAATTTCAGCACATTCCGACATCGTCGCGACAAATGACAAAATTACCTCTGACGCGATTTTTCTTTGCCAATTTTCTATCCAGCACTTCCTCAAACTCCAGAGCTAGTTGTCCTACATCAGTCTCTCCCACCTGTGAAGAACTCGACCCCGAGTTATATTCCGGATAGAGTGGAACATCAACACAAAACTCATAAAGATCAGCTACATTGAAAGTGCGAGAGATGTTCATATCAGCAGGCAAGTCGATCACATAGGCGTTGTCATTAATCTTCTTGATCACCTTGTACGGGCCATATTTTCTTGGCTTCAACTTGTTGTATGAACCAACCGGAAACCTCTCCTTACGCAGAAGCACCATGACCTGATCTCCTTCAACAAACAATTTCCTACGCCTCTTGACATCTGCAGCAACTTTATACTTCGCATTCTTCTCCTCCAACCGTAATTTTACCTCTGCCTGAACATCACGAACCTGCTCAGCCATGTTCTCAGCAGCCATACTTGCTCCAGCAACCTTTGGAAGTTTTGCCAAGTCTAATGCATGTTTAGGAGGTTGCAAATATACCAAAGCAAAAGGAGATTTACCAGTAGCAGTGTGAACTGCATTATTATATGCGAATTCCGCCTGAGCCAGCGCCACATCCCACTGCTTTGGTTTGTCCCCACAGATACTCCGAATCAGATTTCCCAGTGTGCGGTTCAAGTTCTCAGTTTGGCCGTCAGTCTGTGGATGTGCAGTGCTACTGAACTTCAGCGTAGTATCCATCCGTCGCCACAAGGTAATCCAAAAATGGCTAAGGAACTTCGAATCCCTATCAGAAATGATAGACTGTGGCACTCCATGCAAACGAACCACCTCACGAAAGAATAGCTGAGCCACATGAGATGCATCAGAAGTCTTTGGGTAAGGGATAAAATGCCCCATCTTGGAAAACCCGTCAACTACCACAAATACAGAATCGACTCCACGCTGAGTTCGTGGAAGCCCCAAAACAAAGTCCATCAACAAATCCTTCCATATGCCATTCGGTACTAGTAGAGGCATGTAAAGACATTTTGTGCCTGCCCCTTAGAAGTCTGACACACAAAACGCTTGCGAACAAAATTACCCACGTCGCGTTTCAACTGAGGCCAGTAATATCGCTCGCCTACTCCACCGATAGTTTTATCACGCTCCAGGTGGCCACTTAAACCTTCACCATGCAATTCCCGAATCAGTTTCTCCCTCAAAGAGCTCCGAGGGGCGCACAGCTGATTACCATGAAACAGGTAGCCATCAACAATATGGAACTCCCCCTCTGTTTGCTTCAGGACACATTTCTCCCATACCTTGGCGAAGTCTTCGTCATCAGTATACAATTCTTTCAGAAACTCGAACCCAACAATCTCTTGCTGCATAGTCACCAACAAACTTGCACGTCGACTCAATGCATCGGCTACTTTATTCAGAACCCCGGATTTATGCTTCAGAACGAAAGGAAATTTCTGCAAGTAGGTCGACCATCGAGCATGCATATTACTCAAACTCCTCTGACTGTTGAGGTACTTCAGAGCCTGATGATCAGTATATAATATGAATTCCCTCTGAATCAGATAATGCTCCCAATGTTTTAGAGCACGAACAATGGCATAAAATTCCTGATCATAGGTGCTCCACTTTCGCCGCGCATCACTGAGCTTTTCACTGAAGAATGCCACTGGTTTCTTCTCTTGGGAAAGAACTGCTCCAACCCCAACTCCACTAGCATCACATTCTACCTCAAATAATTTATCAAAACTGGGTAAGGCCAGAACAGGAGTAGTGCACAACTTTTCTTTGATCACTGCAAAAGCCGTGTCCGCTGCTTCACCCCAATGGAACTTACCTTTCTTCAGACACTCAGTTATAGGTGCTACAATGCTACTGAAATCTCTAATAAATCGACGGTAAAACGTCGCCAACCCATGGAAACTCCTCACCTCTCCTACTGTCTTTGGTGTGGGCCACTCACGAATGGCTTTCACCTTCTCTTCATCAACCAATATCCCCTCTGAACTGACTACATACCCCAAGAATAACAATTTATCAGTCAGCCAACTGCACTTCTTAAAGTTAATAAACAGTTTATTCTCGGACAACACTTCCAACACAGCCCGAAGATGTTCCATATGTTCACTCTCACTCCGACTGTAAATCAATATATCGTCAAAATAAACGACTACATACTTTCCAATGAAAGGTCGTAATACCTGGTTCATAAGCCGCATAAATGTACTCGGCGCGTTGGATAGTCCGAAAGGCATCACCAACCACTCATAGAGTCCATCCTTCGTCTTGAAAGCTGTTTTCCATTCATCACCCGGTTTCACCCGAATCTGGTGGTAGCCACTTCGCAGATCAATTTTGGAGAACAACTTCAAACCCTCCAACATATCCAGCATGTCATCCAACCGCGGAATTGGAAAGCTATACCTGACTGTTATCTTGTTTATGGCGCGACTATCAACACACATCCGCCAACTCCCATCTTTCTTTGGAACCAGTAACGCGGGAACAGCGCATGGACTCATACTCTCTCGAATAAACCCCTTTTTCATCAGCTCCTCTACTTTTTCCTGCAGAATCTGATTCTCCTTGGGACTCATCCGATAATGAGGCAAATTTGGTAAACTTGCTCCTGGAACCAGATCAATATGGTGCTGAATGTCTCTCAATGGTGGAAGGTCATTTGGTAAATCATCTGACACCAACTCACTGAATTCGGCCAAAAGAGACTGCACCTTTTCGGGTACCACCTCCATCTCCTCTTCTTTTCCTTCTATCACTAGAGCTCGCACAACCACAACATGAACCTCCTGTGCTTCCTTAACCTCCAACTCCAAATCAGTTACTGAAGTTACTAAAGAAAGTAAGGACTGACCCCCTGTAGTAACCTTAGTTGAGATAGCTGATTTCTGTTTCGGGACCATTGCGATCTTTCTATCCTCCCAATTGAAAACATACACATTATCGCGCCCCCTATAGGTCACATCCACATCAAATTGCCAAGGACGCCCCAACAACACATGGCTAGCATCCATGTCGACTACATCGCAGACCACTTCATCTCTGTAGTGCTGACCAATTGAGATAGGGACTTTACACACTTCTGTCACGCTCACCTTAGGCCCTTTCTGGATCCATCCAATCACATAAGGTTTCGGGTGTTTTTCAACCCGCAACTTCAGATGCTCCACCAGCCTTTTGGACACAAAATTCTCACAACTACCAGTATCAACAATCAAATCGCAGACCTTACCTTGCACACTGCAACAAGCTTTAAAAATGTTATTTCTTTGAGAGGACTCCTCCACTTTGGTTGAGCACAGACACGTTGAACTACATAGTTTACAAGCTCTCCTTGCTCTTCTGCAATTTCTGCCATGTCCAACAGTTCGTCCAATTCAGCCCCTTCTTCCACATATTGCTCATCTTCACCATCATCTCCAGCACCCACGAAATTCACTGACCTCCTGGCTGGGCATTCATTCGAGCGATGGCCTGGCTGGCCACATCTGTAACATTTAAAACCACCTGGTTTAGCATACGGGTTTGGCACTCGCGGGGCTTCCTTTGTAACTGTTGCTGGACGAGTTCCAGCTTGGTTATTATTGGGTCCAGCACTTCTTTGAACCTGATCTGCAGTGTTCCTAGGTTGATTCTGCCCATCACTTGGTGAAAATTTGCCTCTGTTCACACTTGTATAAGAAGACTCACCCAAGTCCCTCTTGTAATTGGAAAAACGATGGGGCATTTTCTCCATTAACTCTGCCTTCAAAGCCATGTTATGCGCCTCATCCACTGTCCAAACCACCTGCAAACCAATCTTGTCTCGAATGGAAGGCTTCAATCCTCCCAAATATCTGGAAACCTGCTGTCCCTCAGTCTCATTCAGGTTGTTACGAACTGACAGCCTCGACCATTCCTCAGTATAATCTGCCACAGATTTGTTGCCCTGTACACAATTCTGAAAACTCTGGAAAATAAACTGCTCATAATCTGGAGGTAAAAATCTGTTCATCATAAGCTGTTTCATCCGCCTCCAAGATCGTACAGGGGTTTTACCTTGGCGCCTCCTATCCATCTGCAATTTTTCCCACCAGACAGCAGCCCCACTTCTCAATTTATACGACTCCAGTTTCACTTGCCGCTCCTTCACGACTTCAGAAAATTTGAAGAATCTCTCCACCTCAGAAATCCAATCCAAGAACTCTTCAATCTATAATTTCCCATGGAACAATGGGATGTCTGCGCGGATTCTATAATCAGGCTGGTTTCGGATCTGTTGATGGTTCCCTGGATAACCAGCAAAATCGTCCTCAGATTCCTCATCACTGAAATCCTCGATCTGTACGTGTCTCGCTGCTCTAGGTGGACGCCCACCTCCATGACAGCCAAGGGCAACTCCCTCGAATCCATCTCGGTTGGCAGGGGCAGGGGGGTTCACAGCAGGTGCGTTGGGATTGGGTTGCCGCCCCAACAGTTGCTGTAGCATGCCCTCCAACCTCTCCATCGATTGTCGCTGCTCGTCAATTGCTGCCCATAGATCTGCATCGCCTTCCTTGAGACCAGCGTCGCGAAGGTTCACTCATCCGACTTCGTTGTTGGCCATCGAATAAGGAAAATCTTTCGCTCTGATACCACTTGACGCAGAACGGAAGTAACAAGATTTACTAGCGTAACTCTTGAAAACAAGAAAACTGAAATTCTCCAAGAACGAAATTTTATTCAATTTCCATGATGACGAAAAAACATCCAAAAGCCTTTAAATAGACGTTACAAGAAACCCTAAAATATAGAAAATGAAATCGTTCCAAAAATAGCGAAAATCTAAAACGGGAAATACGAAAATTGATCATTCGGAGGCCTAAACAAAGGAATTTGGCTAAAATCACGAGATCTCGCCGAGTCCAATTTTTCGGGCCGTTTCCAATCAACTTGCCAAATTTCGGCCCATTCCGACACCGTCGCGACAAATGACAAAGTTATCCCTGACGCGATTTTTCTTTGCCAATTTTCTGTCCAGCACTTCCTCAAGTTCCAGAGCTAGTTGTCCTACATCATTTTGTAACTCAAGAGACCTCAAATCATAAATTTAAATTAGTTAAAGACTCAAAAATTTCCTTTTAAAGATTGAAAATCCATAATCACATCACGTCATCAAAGAAGTGTTTTGAATTAAAATCATATTCAGTCGATGATCCCTATAAGTTTTTTAGCTCCTTGAAGTTATTTTTATTTAAAATTTAAACTGAATATCCTGGTTTAATTGATATATTAATGATGTATATTTGTGTTTTAAACAAGAAATCACATATGCTTTGCGCAGAAAATTTCATCTACTAGTAAAATTAAATACAGTTGTTCTTATTCCCATAGCAGCATTCGAATGTACCGACGTTTGGCAACTGGGAAAATCAAGGCAATGATGTTCCCTATACGGTCTACTTCGATAAGGCAAGAAAAAATAAAGGTAGGAAGATGATAAATCCGAAAGATCCCCAAGAGAATCCAGATATGTTTCGAAACTTTGCTCCTTCTCCTTCGCTTCCAGCTCCTACGACTGCTTCTGCATTAAAATCGAGAACTAGACCGGAGAAACCAGTAGGAATGGGACCAGTCGGGCCAACACCTAACTGTAGAATGAGCAGGGAAGAGGGTGCTTATAGGAAAGTTAATAATTATCCAGCTCGTAGTGAAATGTTGGGTCAGAAAACTGCTAATGAATGGACTCAGCAAAACTATGGAGGCCGTGGAATGAGACATGGTCGGCCTGCAAGGTATAGTGCAGGATCGGAACATAGCATTGATCGGTCGCCTCTTCATCTACATTACCAGGCCAAGATTGTGGAAGGAGGCAGTGGATCTCCTGCTCAGGAAGGAAAGAGCTCGTACAATAGCAGCCATGGTAATATTGGAAGATCTCGACTAAAGCCTACTCGAGGTGTTGAAAGTGTAAGTTTTCTTTCTCTTTTCTTTTTGAAATCTAATTTTAGAGATCCAATTTTTCTTATAATTTGATTGTATTGCTAATGGCAGCTAGGTAGAGGTGCCGCGGTTCCAAGATTTGGTGAATGGAATGAGAATGATCCTCAATCAGCTGAAAAATTCACCGGCATTTTTGACAAGATGCGGGAGGAAAGGCATCAGGGGCCTGGAATTGTCTCGACTACTTCAAAGCATCCATCTTACGTCGCACAAAATCATCTATCAAAAGAGAAACCTAAGGTTTGTAGATCACATATCTATTTTCAATCATCTTTTTGTCTCACACGTGACATAATTTTTAGTATTAGAATTCAACCTCATCGTTCCTTTTTCTCCTTGCAGAAATGCTGCTTTCCTTGGTGGTAGAGCACGACGATCACATATTTCTTTTGAGATTCGTTCTTCCAATATATATCCAAAATTACTCAGCTGAACGAAAGCGATTTAAAGAAAGCAGTGAAAAATTCTTCAGTTCTAATCTACCACATTGCTATTGTTTTTAGATTTGTTGTCATCTCTCATATTTACTTGCTTTTTGCATTTGCATTTTTTGTCTTGTAAAGGCATCATGTTGATGTCTGTTTAAGATGAATCTTCAAAGTATTTGATCTTGCATATACTTTTGCTTCTTTATACCCTTGAGCCGTTGTCTCCATCATGTTTCAAAATGTATCGGGATCCCTAGCCAATTTCTCACTTGCTAAGAAGCGAGAGTACTTAGCTTAGAGCCCTAAATTTCCTATCAATGAATCTTTACTACCGATTAAGGTTAAGAATATCGTCGTCACTCTTTGATAAATGTATTTTATATACTTATTCGGACTCTAAAATATTGACATTTCGTAATTCTTTTAATGTAATTATAGCATAATGTGTTATTATATGAAACTCAATGAATGGAAGTGAAATTGAAAGAAAGAAACGAAAAATGACGAAAAATGGGCAAGATCCAAAGTTTGGAGGCTATAGCCTAATTTATTATATAATGTGTTATTATGTGAAACTCAGTGAATGGAAGTGAAATTGAAAGAAAGAAGCAAAAAAAGACGAAAAATGGGCAAGATCCAAAGTTTGGAGGCTAAAGTGCAAATACTCAAAAGTTGTGTCGATGCTCAAGATGAAGATTTGAGAATGCTAAGAGTCAAATGGATACAACTAAATGTCAAAAAGAGTGAAAACAAATCAATTCTCAACCGCACAAGGATGTCTAAATTTCTAGTTGAAGATTGAGACCCATTTTTTGCCTAGTAAACGTTCGAATTGGAAAAGATCTACTTCTATCAAAGTTGTATCCATTTGAGTTATCTTTCCAACGCATTTTAAATCGCCTTAATCGGATATCGGGAGCAAAATTTATGATACAAATACTGAAAATGGCGCAGAATGACAACAAGACAGCGCCCAAGAGCTACCTACCTAGTGCCCAGGCGCTGCAATCGTAGCGCCTAGGCGCTGTGCCGTCAATTTTTAGATTTTGTTGTTTGGGCTGCGAGAAGACCACAAAAAGACTCCAATTTGACCAAGGACGTGTGAGAAACTATAAATAGACCTAAGGAGACATGAAAATGGAGTTCCCACACATTGAAAAGAGGGTTCCACACTTTATAAGATTGAGAGAAAAACACAATATCAAATAGGAGTTCGCGAGAAGAAATAAATCAAGGATTCGAGTTCAAATTAAGGATTGGAAGCGGAAGAAGATCTTGGTGCAAGAGCTGATTCTTTTCCATCTTTTTTATCAATTAAATCCGGTGATGTATTCGAATATGTTTATTTATTTTATCTTTTTCATCATATTTACCTGAATTCCTTATTAGGGCAAACAATGTAATCTATTGAGTCCCTTAGTTCTTTAATTCAAGAATTCTATGTTTTATTCTTCCATGTGTTGATTTTATTATGATTGCAATGCATTGAATTACTTGATCAATAATTTGATTTGATCAATAATTTGATGATCCATTGAGTTTCTTACGAATCGAGAGGTGAATTTGAGATTTAGAACGTGTAATAAAATTCGGTAACGAAGTATAATGTGTAGAGATACCTATACCTAGTACTACGGTCGTTATATGAATTCCTAGTGCCATAACTCGTTTAACTAAGGGTAATTCGCATAGAGATATGTAATTGAATTAGTTGAATAGGTTCAATGAGAACTCGAGAGGGGTAAATTGAATATCGTAGGAGAATTCGACCGAACACTACATTATGCTAGAATCTTGAATTGGGAACTAAGGCGATCATTAAATGAAATTGTTTTGCCCTAATATATCTTACATACATGAATTTTTGATCCATTTGTATTTGTTATTTCATCATAATTTTCATTTGTTTTAGGCATTTAGTTCATTTTAGAAAATCAATATTCACAATTATCACAATCATTTATTTGTTTGCCTTTTATCAAATAGGAATTAGGAAAAGTAGATTAAGACTAAAGTATAGTTCTCGTGGGAATGATAATCCGGACTCAAAGGTCCACTATATTACTTGTTACGATATCGTACACTTACGATATAAAAAAACGCAACACTCTTGTTTCTGTTGTCTAGCATTAATAGTAGAATCATTCTTAAGTCTCCTGCTTTAGAGGCATTCCTGTATTATTGGAATGACTACATGAACCATGAGCCTTCAAACTTGTGTTGATGCATTTGTATACTTTTGAAGAAAATGATGATGAATATAGTGATTCCACCAGAGCTTTTGGGGTTTAGAGTATCTCCTTTCTATTTTTAAAGGGCACATTTAAAAAAATTTAAGAACTTCAACAGCCTCTTTATATTTAATACTTAATTTTACTATTTTCAAAAATTAGTTTTTCCTATTTTTTATTTTCACTAACTTTCCTCTAAATTACTGAATTATTTTTCTCCATTGAAAATTGAAATATTTTGAATACATTTAATAATTATAGAAAGTGGGTTTCGAGAGCCAACTCACTCTCTATGTTAAAATGTTAATTTAAATATTCTCTTGTAGTATAATTTTAAAGGTTAACTTTTTAAAATAAAAAGTATCTTATATTTAAAAAATCTTTTGAAAATGCACTTGAAATAGAACATGCAGAATCGTGTCAATATTTCAGCCTCTTTAGTGAGTGTTTCAAGCATGGAGCTTTCAACAGTAGAGCCAACAATCTAGGATTTAATCAATCGAGGGGTTTACAATTTATTATAAAGATGACTTTGACCATACGAGGAAAGCAAAATGACGAAAATGGGGGCACATTGAACTTTACTCTTAAATTTGCATATTAAGGCCCGTTTGATAGTCATTATTCGAAAAGAATGACTTTTTAAATAGTAAATTTTTTTAGAATGTGTGGTTGAAAATAAGTATGAAAAAAAAACGAGTTTGAAAGAATGGTTACAAAACATGGGCTAAATATAATGCATTAACTTAAAAGATGAAAATGAAAGACAACAATGGATTCATTTGCAAAATTATCTTATGGAAGTACGATCTAATCAAACCAGAGGAAAGAGACCAACAACGAGGCATACTAGTATGGAATATCCCTCACCCGAAGTTCCACCACCTCCTCAACAACAATATTTCATGCCGATGCCGTTCTCACAGTCGCAACTCCACTTTCAGGTTAGTATATTTTCATTATACCATTTTTCGTAAGGNCACCACCTCCTCAACAACAATATTTCATGCCGATGCCGTTCTCATAGGCGCAACTCCACTTTCAGGTTAGTATATTTTCATTATACCATTTTTCGTAAGGAGTTTACTGGTGCGTTGACGACAACAAATTTATGTAGGATGAAATGACGAGTCATGTGTTTACATCACAAGTGATGCCTTCTAGCTTGATCCCTCCAAGTCCTCCAAATGTTATTTTCAATTCACAAGGTACATCGTTATTTAAAGCACGATATATGAATTTGACTACACTTACTCTTCTCTTATTAAATTTATTTTCAAACTCAGGTCTCGCGAACCCATACAACTATCCACATTTATCGCATCATGGTGGCACCATTTGATTACTTTGCGCACACGATTTGAATATGGTCCCTGCAGTGGCAAATGGTTCCGCATACCCAATGTTGGAGACAGCTCTGTTGTGTTTGGGTTATAGGAGTGGCAACCTTTCCATTCTTTGTTATCTTAGCTTGAACATTGTATTTAATGTCTTATCTTGTTGGTGGAATTTTGACTGGAAATGGGACACTGGTTTTCTACAATTTTATTATTGAGTTGAGTGCTTCAATGTTAGCTTCATTCTATTGTTTGTTGAAAATTTATTGGTGGATTTTGAATTAATCCATGTTGATTGCTTGAATGTTAGCTTCATTCAGTCTAGGGAAGTTAAAACCCATATCCATAAATTACACAGGTTGGTCATGAAACTAGACAATTACAAAATGTCCCCCTAACTTGCATACTGATGTAACGATGACAGAATTAAACTTACAAATTTCCCACAAAAAACACCATTACATTACATTCCACTGAAGTTTTAGAAACTTTTAGTTTGCTTCATTGAAACTAGACAATTACAAAATGTCCCCCTAACTTGCATACTGATGTAACGACGACAAAATTAAACTTACAAATTTCCCACAAAAAACACCATTACATTACATTTCACTGAAGTTTTAGAAACTTTCAGTTTGCTTCATTGAAACTAGACAATTACAAAATGTCCCGCTAACTTGCTAGCCAACCATTAACCACCAATCAAGGTGTCCCTTTCAACCTCGAAAAAATTTCTGAAATCCATGCGTACATTGTGGGCATCGACGTTTTATTGGGCACTCGCCGAAGAAGTGTCCAACACCCCTGCAACCATGGCAAACTCCGGAATTCTTTCCCGACATTGTGCGTTGCTGGATACATTAACATTAGCGAATCAAAGATAACAAGCAATAATATACAAGACTGAATTAATTCATCAAAGACAACTTCCACAACAAATAAAATTAATGCATCAGAGACAATACTACAGAACAAGCTTCCACATATAGAGCAACTAAAGTCTATTTTTAGATGGTCTGACCTGCACCTAAAGAACAACTTCCAGATCAACTTCAAACTACTTGAAATCTGCAGTGTTCTCATTCCGATGCTCAAAAGAGACAGTTCCATGGACAGGTATTTAATATAGAGGCTGGGAAGCAAGCATTAGTAAATATAAATTCTCTAGCTCTCTTCTCTATTATTGAGGTAAATCCACGTCCTGAGAAGAATGATGGAGGTATTATTGTTGAAATCAAGCTCAAGGAACTAGAACAAAAGTCGGCTGAAGTTAGTATTGAATGGAGTATCGTTCCAGGATGTGGGGGTCGTCCTACTTTGGTAAATAACGTAAACCCTGTATCTTTGGATTTAAGTGAAATTCATTATATTTGGTTGTCATCTTCTTTTCTTTATGTATACTGTACAGGCTTGAATCCAGCCAGGTGGAACCGTGTCTTTTGAGCATCAGAATATAAAAGGGTTGAATACACATGAGCAAATGTCAAAATTGCACAATACACAACTTACTATTTAGCATACCTTTACAATTCCGGCGAAGTGAAGATCTCCACACGGCGACAGGCGGGCCGAAATG